>JANTPZ010090939.1:0-20175 GCA_025593235.1 Vachellia pachyceras | reverse complement strand
ACACTCGAGTTCACATATGCAAATAGATTAGTTTTTGTTCACATAATGATCACCAGGTACGTTGCTCTGTTTTTGTGGGCACAGGAAGGTACGTTAGTATGACTGCTGCTCCTCCTCCTCCTCATACGATCATCGCAGTAGTTAACGCGGTAAAAGCATGAATTTTACAAATAAACTGCATCGTTGGAGATATTATGTTATAATATTGATTGAAGGCTCGTAGCATGCATGACCGCAATAGGTGAGGTGGGGCAAGATAAATTGTTTACGCAAGAGTTTATAAACTCCAATTCACCTAAAGCCTGCGCCCTTCCTATTTGCCTTCAAATGTTTTTTCTTTCTTCAATGGGTCTTTCAAAAATTTGGTCAACTCAAATGTCTTATTTTGGGCCTCAACTTGTTCTCGGTTTGATTCCACTTCACTTTTCACAGACATTTTCCTGATATGCTTTGTTCTATCATGTTTGTATAATATATCTAGTAAATTGCCGATCAATTTACTTGAACAAAGTTACCTTGCGATCGAGCTGGAAGAGGGAGGATATGCCAGTGGTAGGTGAAGGTTGATTGCGCATGCTCAGGCAGGGGAGCAAATATGAATTCTCTTTAGCTGAATTCATATTTGCTCCACTGCCTGTGGATGCTCATTTGGCCTCTTAGGGTTAAAATTATATGAATCAGACTCATTTACTTATTCCATCTGTTCTTTGGATGGGAAAACTCAGGCGCCTGCAACTGTGGCCTGCTCAAGTCACTGATAACAAGCCTTGTTTTTAGAAGCTTTTGGTAAGTTTACCGATGGAGGAAAACGAAATATTTAATCATGAGGAACCTTTTCCCTGACATAACAGCTTTCTGGAATATATGTGCTAAATCTGTGAATCCATTTTTAATACGCCGTCGTTCGATTGGACCACCTGTGATTCCAAAAAGTTCAATATTTCACTCCAACATACGTGCATCAAATCTATCCGCTTGACAAGCACACATGGCGACCTCCGATAAAGTGTTGGTTTTGCTTCACAAGAGAAGAATAGATTAGTCTTGCTGAAAGCAGCAAGCACGCAGAGAGAGAATGAAAGTGAGCAGAATCAGAAGAGGCTCTCCACAAAAGAAAGCATTAGAATAACTTGAGACTCTGAAAAGGCCAAAGCGAGCCGGAATATTAAACCCAGCATTAAGAAAACCCCTTCACTTGCTTTGGCGGCAAACAATCCCATATTCCCCACTCGTGTATAAATGTCCATCATGGAAAGGCCTTCTCTTCGACATATGATCGCTCACACATCTCCATCATGGCCCATCCCCTTCGTTTCCTTCTCATTCTCATCCTTTTACCCTGTTCCTTGAAAGTTGAAGCTTTCTTAGATGAAATCCCCTCCGACACCAGAAACCAGTTAGACTTGCACGCCATGATTGCCCAAGTCTGCATGGACGTCGAAGACCAAACCACATGCCTCGCCAATGTACAGAACGAGATCGTCAAGCATGGCCCTCCCACCCCATCTTCTGTTGTAACTGCCGCGCTCCAAACCACTCTTAACGAGGCCATGGGAGCCATTGACAAAATGTCAAAGTTCAGCACTTTCTCCATTAGCTATCGCGAGCAACAAGCCATCCAAGACTGCAAGGAGCTCCTTGATCTCTCAGTGTCGGAGCTGGCCTGGTCGCTGGGTGAGATGAGGAGAATTCGTGCCGGTGATAACAGCGTTGATTATGATGGAGACCTCCAAGCTTGGCTTAGTGCGGCACTCAGCAACCAAGACACCTGTCTCGAGGGATTCGAGGGCACCGACCGGCGTCTTCAGGGTTATATCAGTGGAAGCCTGGCACAGGTCACACAGCTCATAAGTAACGTTCTGTCTCTGTACACTCAGTTGCATAGCTTACCCTTCAGGCCTCCGGCGAATAAAACCAGATTAGCAAATGATCGGGGATCGGAGTTTCCGGAATGGATGACAGAGAGTGACCAAGAGCTGCTTAGATCTCGGCCACGAGGCGTGAATGCGGATGCTGTTGTCGCACTGGACGGGAGAGGGCATTACCGTTCCATCTCGGAAGCCATCGATGCGGCTCCCAGCCAGAGCAACAGGAGGTACGTAATTTACGTGAAAAGTGGGATTTATAAAGAGAACGTGGACATGAAGAGGAAGAAGACCAACATCATGCTTGTAGGAGAAGGCATTGGCAAGACCATCGTCACAGGCAATCGCAATTTCATGCAAGGATGGACTACTTTCCGAACCGCCACTGTTGGTGCGCATGATTCATTAGTTTAAGTACTGCATACCATATTGTCTATATAAATGTATTGACTTTTCGCGTACGCGTAATTTCTTATTTGCAGCTGTGTCGGGTAAGGGATTCATAGCACGGGACATGTCGTTTCGGAACACAGCAGGACCGGAGAACCATCAGGCGGTGGCTCTGCGGGTGGATTCTGACCAATCAGCGTTCTACAGGTGTAGCATAGAAGGCCACCAGGACACGTTATATGCGCACTCTCTCAGACAATTCTACCGTGAATGTGAAATCTATGGCACCATAGACTTCATATTCGGGAACGGAGCTGCCGTGCTGCAAAACTGCAAGTTATACACAAGAGTGCCGCTGCCGCTGCAAAAGGTGACCATAACGGCGCAGGGCAGAAAAAGCCCACACCAGAGCACCGGCTTCATAATCCAGGATAGCTTTATTCTCGCCACTCAGCCCACCTACTTGGGAAGGCCATGGAAACAGTACTCGAGGACGGTGTACCTGAACACGTACATGGGTTCGCTTGTGCAGCCCCGAGGGTGGCTTGAGTGGGCTGGCAACTTCGCCTTGAACACCCTGTGGTACGGCGAGTACAGGAACTATGGACCTGGTTCATCGCTGGCCAGAAGGGTCAGGTGGCCCGGCTATCACATTATTAAAGATGCAGCCGCTGCTAATGACTTCACTGTTCAGCGCTTCATTGACGGCGCTTCTTGGTTGCCTGCAACTGGGGTAAAGTTCACTGCCGGTTTGACCAATTGAATATTACTGACGGCGCATGGACGCTATTATTATTAGCACATAGCAAGTCCAATAAATACAACACTGAAGGATGAAGATTATATGTTATTCTCTGCAGTGCTTTGATTCTTTAGAATTTAGGCCCTCATTTTATATTATCTTCGAGTGGCCTAAGATATGGCGTTGGTAAAAATAAAATAGATTGAATTTTGTGATTCAATGTTTTTTTAAAATTCTGTAGTGTATTTTTTATTGGAAATGGTAGAATTTGGATATGCATGGGATAAAAATTTTAATAATAAATTGACAGGACAGGAATAATAATTAATATCATGGGTTATATATATTTCATCTATCTATATGTATATATACAGCGTGGAAAATAATGCCCAATTAATCCAGAATCGTTGTTGTGAAGGAAGCATATATATATATATATATTCTGTAGGTGTGTATATTACAAAATGCTAATTAACGTTAGGGCCTTATTATTAAAAAATAAAAACAGCAGCTAATTATTTATCACCTCAAGTAGGGGTGCGTGAGCTGAGATATATACGTGTACGTAGGTACAGGTGGTGGCAACAGAGAAAGTGAATGGCCGTCAAATAAGGCCTCCCCTCCCCTCCCCTCCCCTCCGTCTCCTGTCTTTATTTAGGATTACAATTCAGTGCCTTCAATTTTGTTCCGTCGGCCAACATTTTCGCACCTCAATCCAATCCCATGCATATGCAATCCTCACATTTCAACCCTTTATTTGCTATATATAATTATGCGTCTGTCTTGGACCCGGGGAAACCTCAAAAACGTGCGCTTCATAGGTTTCTCTCAGACGCTTACGTACCACCGCCTTCACAGCTTGGGCGGCTCCTCCTTTTCTCATTTGCCTGGCTAGATAGTACGCTCAATTACAAACTACGTAAATTTAATTTGTTGCGGCAATGAATAAAAAAGAAAAGAAAAGAATGTTCATTAATTTAATCTCAGACCCTTGTTTTTCCATGATTATTATGATATGACCTGCTTTGATTTGCTGTTTAATGATGACGATGATGCATGTTGTGATAGGAAGGAGGCGTTCAAACCTGCTGGGAGGAGCGGTTCAACATACCCAAGATGTTCGGGGACGGACAGACGAACAAAAGGAGATTGGCCATCATTGGCGTCTCTACGGTCTTACTGGTGGGCATGGTGGTGGCCGTGACGGTCGGCGTGACGTGGAAGCAGGCAGATTCCAATGAGAAAGCCAAGAGTTCTGATAACAAAGTGTCTGACAGAGTGAAAGCAGTGCAGAGCCTGTGCGCCCCCACCGACTACAAGAAGGAATGCGAGGAGAGCCTGGTGGCGGAGGGTGGCAACAGCACCGACCCCAAAGAGCTCATCATGAAGGCCTTCAACGTCACCATCAAGAAGATCGAGAAGGGCCTTCGTGAGTCCGATACCTTGCATGAAGCCGAGAAGGATCCCCGAGCCAAGGAAGCCCTCCTAACCTGCAGGCACCTCATGGAACTCTCCATTGGTGAGTTCAGGAAATCACTTGGAACCTTCGAGACCTTTGATTTCTACAACCTCGACAAGATTCTCATGAACATCCGAATCTGGCTCAGTGGAGCCATCACTTACCAGGAGACCTGCATTGAAGGCTTTGAGGAAGCCAATAGCGACGCCGGTCAGAAGATGAAGCAGGCACTCACAGCCGCCATGCACATGAGCAGCAACGGCCTCGCCATCGTCAACGACATGGCCGAAGCTTTATCCACTATGCACATTACAAAACTAGGAAGGCGTCTTCTCAATGATCAAGAGGATAGTGGCAGCGTAGTTCATCACGGAGCAGGTGCAAAAGAAGACGGTGACTTCGAGTTCCCAACGTGGATAGATGAAAATCCCGCCGCTCGGAGACTGCTGACGAGCGAGCATAATAAAAGCAAACTGAAGCCTGATGTGGTGGTGGCGAAGGACGGGAGTGGGAAATACAAGAAAATCAAAGACGCGCTAAAGCATGTGCCGAAGAAGAACAAGAAGCCCTTTGTAATCTACATCAAGAAAGGGGTGTACAAGGAGTATGTGGAGGTGACGAAAGACATGACGTACGTCGTGTTCGTGGGGGAAGGGGGCAACAAGACCCGCATCACCGGCAAAAAGAACTTCGCCGATGGGGTCGGCACCTATAACACCTGCACGGTGTCGGTACAAGGGGACCACTTCATCGCCATCAACATGGGGTTCGAGAACTCGGCCGGTCCCGACGGACATCAGGCCGTGGCACTGAAGGTTCAAGCCGACTTCTCCATATTCTACAGGTGCCAAATAGATGGGTACCAGGACACGCTGTACGCACACACCATGCGTCAATTCTACAGGGACTGTGTCATCAGCGGCACCATAGACTTCGTATTCGGGGATGCCGCCGTTGTGATGCAGAACTGCACGTTCGTGGTGAGGAAGCCGAACGAGAACCAGCAGTGCATAGTGACGGCGCAGGGCAGGAAGGAGAGGCACCAACCGTCGGCGCTGGTGATCCAAGGGGGGTCCATAGTGTCGGACCCAAAGTTCTATAAAGTGAGGTTCAAGAACAAGGCGTACCTAGCGCGTCCATGGAAGAACTTCTCGAGGACCATCATAATGGAGACGTTCATAGATGACCTAATTCAGCCGGATGGGTTTCTGAAGTGGGACGGCAACTCCACATCCTACAAGACATGCTGGTACGGTGAGTTCAACAACACAGGTCCCGGTGCGGACACGAGCAATCGCGTCAAGTGGAATGGGATCAAGAATCTGACAGCACAGCATTCTCTGGACTTCACGCCCTTGAGGTACTTCAAGACGGATTACTGGATTAGGGAGACTAGGATTCCGTACAATCCCGGCCCCATGTCCTCCCCTCCACTTAGTTATAAAAAGGTCTCCTCTCAGTGAACTATTACTGTTTAGGAGGGTGCTCACTCATTAATCTCTAGGTGCTTCGTTTCGTCATTACATTAGCTTCAACTCTTTTCATTCTCTTCATTTTTTGATGTGTACGTACTCACTCTTTTCCCTGCGTACATTACATCACACGATTCCACACCTGCTTATTCAAACTAGCCTCTTCTGGTTTCAATCAGTTTCCCGCCTCCCAATGCAAACCTCAAGTTCATCCCCACTCTATTATAATTCTTATTCATTCTAATCTATGTAATTCCATTATAATTCTTTTTATGTTCTGTTTGGATAACAATGCCCGGTATGACACTAATCTTTATTTAAAATTCATGGACATAGGCCACTTGAGTTCTCTCAATTATAATTATCAATTCCTTTCTTGACATTATTAGATTACAATCTAACACTTAGTCAGATCTCAAGTTAATGTTCGATGGCTTTCTTGTGGGCGTCCTCAAAACAAGTAAATTTATAAATAGGGGCTAGCGTTCAACTTAAACACCAGCAATTAAATCATTTTAGCGGTATTCAGAAAAGAAACAAAATCCCGTGAATGGCAGCTAACCTTTGGGCTTAATTTCTTGAAGCCGTGAGCAGCAAGAAACAAGTTAGGGATCCTTGTGGCTAACAGGCATCTTCCCACCAGCCTAGTCCAACTGTTTTTGCTCCGTTTTTTAACGCTCCGTTTGTTTGCAGCTTACTCTGGTTTCATACCAGCTGTTGCACGTTGTTCTTAATTCTTATCATGGCATGAATAAACATTCCCGCAAAAATACGCTTTAAGTGAACAGTTCCCTGCAGATTTCAAATGGTCATATCATAAAAATATGATAATCAGTATTGAATTAAGGACGAGTCAAGAGACAAGCCTCGCAAACACAACAAAAACACCTATTGAAATGGCAAAAAGAAACAGAAATGCCACAGAGTTCTTGGGTCCCCTAAGAAGGACGAGTCAAGAGAAATGCCTCGCAAACCAAAATGCTTCACCGCCTCACGAGAATTCTTGGGTCCCCTAAGAAGGACCTATTTCAAAGAGTTAAAAATAAAAAGTTAACAGTCCAAAAGCCGATCTTCTCAGCAATTCCAAATATACAACCCACCACACACACAAACACATACCGTGTTCTGTTCGAGGGGAGCCCTAAGAGCCAGCTGATCAAAAGTCAAGCACTCACCACCAGCCTTCTCTATCCTAGCCCGCGCTGTCTCTTGTAAACCGGAGTGCTGCAACTTTCAAAGGTGGAACTTCATAAACTCGTATATCATCAGTCACAGTCCCCACCAACACTGCAGTCTTATCTTCCTATACAAATAGATTTCAGAAGGACGTTAATGGACTCCAAAATAGTCAAACTAGAATCTCAAAAGATTACCGAAACTCAGATATGGAACATCAAACCTTCCCCTTCATGAACTTTATGATCAGTCTTGACAAAGAGAGTCGAGCCTTGTTGACTTTGCTCATGAAAAGACGCTTGTGTCTCACAGCATTGAAACTGCTTTCAGTTCTCCAGACTAGAAAGCGATAAAGCTGACCACCATGTAACATCTAATTAGACTATTTCAAGGAATCAAAAGATTTTTATCTGTACTTTCACATACAAATAGCTGCAGATTAAAGGAAAATAAATTTGCTCGAGGACGCAATTCTTTCTGACACCATAACAAGTTAACTCCGCCAAATCTCCTACGCAAGTATAAAATCGGTATCGTCGCGAGAAAAACTCAATATAATGCTGAACTGGAACATAGGATCAAAACAAAGCTAACGAGAAGGGCAAGTAGCTGCCTTGTACTTAAAGTCGACATCCTCAATGTACAGGTATGGAAGTGTACAAGGCAAATGAATCAAAAAGAGTTATGATTTCCTAACCATAGCGCTGCAAATCGTTTAACCAAATTGCCTTAATTCGAATTAAAATGTGTCACCTCCACATCTTGATTTATTGAAAGCTGTGGCTAGGCCAAATGAAAAGGCTTGTCGAGGTTTTAACACAAATACGGACTCATAATGTGGACAATTGATCTGCATGCGACAAGTTTTTTTTTTATACAAAAAGGTTTAGGTGGGTTTGGCACCAGTCCCCCATTAAGGTTAGGGTACGGTCCCAGGGCTCTTTGAGCGCTTACAAAGGACTTACGAGATCGCCTACCAATGAGGTCTCCCCGTCTGTCAGAGGGTTCGAACACACACCCTTATAATCGTGGTTTAAAGACATTAACCAACTGTGCCAAACCCATGCCACAAGTTGATTGCATACTGCCCGACCCGGTGCGTTTCTAGAAGGTAATAATAATCCCAACAAGTTTTTGGGCCGACATCAGAATGTCGGTCTTGGGCATAGGGAAAAACCTCATGGTTTGGACGGCCCACGTTTGATCCCACAGCCACAGGAGCATCGGCCACGTGTAGCCGCGTCACTGGAACCTTAACATAACTGGCAAATGAGCTTTCTTTTCTCGCTCCCTAGCTTCCAGAAGCGCCTAAACAGAAAACCAACTCCTCCAAGTTAAAGAGCCTCCGGATTCTCTCCTATTTCACCTCTCAAGTCTCAAGCACCAACCACCAACACCTGAACCTGTCTGATCAGTCCTTACCCAGTCCTGCTCTGCTTCTCCAGTTTTCTGCTCTGGTATGCGCTCCCTTGCTAACCTTCACGCTCCAGTTCTTGTTATATTTTCTTTTCTCGGTTTATTCCGTTTATATATATATATATATATATTCATTGAAATAACCACGGGTGGGAAGATTTTAGTAGTCATCTAATCATCCTAAGAATCTACATCGATCTGTATACAGAAACTTATCGGTCGAAAGAATTTTATTACATAAATATGCATTTATACTTTGTTTATGGTGGAAATATGCCATTTTATGATTCTAAATTGTTTTGCAGGAAAAATGAGTAGACTGTCCAGTCGCACTATTTATGTTGGCAATCTTCCTGGTGATATTCGTTTGAGAGAGGTTGAGGATCTTTTCTACAAGGTACAAATAGTTATTATTTATGATTTACATCTATGCTGAAACTTTTTATTAGTAATCCTTGGTTATTGTTTTATACAGTATACTTCTACCTGAAATATTTTGCCTAAGGATGCATTGAAATATATTATTTGCAGAAAAAAATGTTATTTCACGAACATACAATGCCATTTTTTATGATTTTTTTTTTTCAGTTAGCTTATAAGCCATGTCATAAGGTTGGAAAAAAATTATTCTTTAGTATGTTTGATTGTTTCCCATTGGTATATTTTTTTTTTTTTGGTTCTCTCGATTATGGTTTTAGACCTATATTTACACTGTATCTGTTCACTGACTTCTGTCCTCACTGTCTGATATTAGTATGGTCCTATTGTTGACATCGATTTGAAAATCCCTCCAAGACCACCTGGTTATGCTTTTGTAAAGGTATGTCCAGCTTTCATGATATAAGTACATGAGGTACTTCTCTCATATTTCTCACCTTTTTCTTCCTATCTTATAACTTTCGAACGTGATATTTTTGCAGTTTGAGAATCGCCGTGATGCTGAAGATGCTATTCGCTATCGAGATGGTTATAAATTTGACGATTTCCGATTGCGAGTTAGTACCGTTTCTTTCTTCAATTTCTATTTTTCTGGTTTGTGTGACAGTATATAATGCCTTTTGAACCTCTGTTTCTCTGACTCCCATAGGTTGAATTTGCCCATGTTGGGAGGGGATATTCATCGTCGGTAGACCGTTACAGTAGTTATAGCAGTGGCGGCAGTAGCCGTGGAGTTTCCAGGCGTTCGGACTATCGTGGTATGCGTTTTTAATTGATATAAACCTTGCAGTTTCATTTAGTAGTTTAGTTTTGTTTCCAAATGAAAAATGATTTTAATTAGCTTTTTTTTTTAATTTGCAGTTTTGGTCACTGGATTACCCGCTTCAGCTTCATGGCAAGACTTGAAGGTATAAACCTGTTCATTCTTCTTAAGATTGTTTGGAAGAGGTTGGCGATATTAATTGTCAAAAGTCTTAGAATTGGATAATAATAATTAATGTGCAATCTACACTGATGCTGAGTGTTCAATGACTAGGATCACATGCGTAAAGCTGGTGATGTATGTTTCTCTGAAGTCTTTCGGGAGCGTGGCGGTAAGTGGAATAAAATCTAATGTACTTCTCATCCATTTTCAGTTGCACTTTGTCTGCAAATAATAACTGGTAAGAATTAGGTATTCATCTTTCAAATATAAAGTGCAAGTCTAAGCCAATAAGTTATGGTCGGAAGACCGATTATGCATTATGGACTTGACAAGAAATGATTGAGGATTTAGATAGATTTTTTTTTTATGGATTTTACTGAATGCTGATGCAGCAAAACAAGCAAAAGAATAAATGTATCCTCAGTGAAATGTTTTTCTGAAAGTCCTACTTTTTGTCAATTTTGAATGGTTTAATGATCTAAGACTGTTGGTTGATGACTTTATTGAACGGTATTGTAATTTTTTGAGATCATCCCTATGCTTTACTCCCTGCAATTCACTGACATAGTTTATCATTCTTTTGTTCAACTTTCCAACGTATGATTTTTCTTCTGTTAATTCAATGTCTCTGTAGGTATGAGCGGGATCGTGGATTACACTAATTATGATGATATGAAGTATGCTGTGAGTATTATGGTTTCATCTTTTAATCTTCTGGCCCCCCCCTTGAGCTGGATTTTATGAGGGCCACTATCTCTATAACTGGCAATGTGGTTCCACTCCAATAATATGTCAATATTTGTATTGCCTTCTTTCACAGATCAGGAAACTCGATGACTCAGAATTCCGGAATGCATTTTCCCGTGCATACATACGGGTATTTGATAATTTGCATTTTGGCTTCATTCTGGTTCCTACTTGCGTGATTTTTTTTTTTAATCATTTGTTTCTTTGGTTGGTGGTTGATCTAGGTGAGGGAATATGATCGACCGAGTTATGCTAGGAGTCTCAGCCTTGATTCAAGGAGGAGCTATTCTAGAAGCTATAGCCGCAGTCCTTATAGGTCACGAAGCCGCAGCCGCAGTTGGAGTCAGGATCATAGTTATGGAGGCAGGGGCAGAAGGTTGATTTGCTGCACTGTTTAATCATGATTTTCTCTCTGTTGTGATCATGAATTGAAAAATTGACCAGCCTTCTTATGCTGCAGTTTGTCACCAAAGGTAAAACGCTCGAGACGTTCAATATCTCTTTCAAGGTAAGTTTCTACTTTGCCTATTTTTCCATGCACTTGTTTTTCAGATTTTAGTTTATATGGTGATTACGCGCTTACAAGATTGAGGTATTTGGTATAGAATCCCTTGGTGCCTAATCTGTTCTCTTTCCTGCCTGTCTTTCAAGTTTATCTTAGCAAACCTGTATATGTATAAATAGTCTGACTTCGATGAAATTTCTTAATTCCTGGCACGTTTTCCCCGATTCATTAGGACTCCTGCCAGTTGGGTCTTCAGGTGTTATACGGATAGAATGTTTTTCCATGATTTAGTTATCAGAAAGACCTTAAATTCTGGTTGGTCGAGCACTATATATCATGTACGGATTCCTTTTCCAGTTGGATTGCGCTGTAATCTTGGGCTTGTTACAAAAGCCATTCCTACGCTTACCGAGACAAAATTCCTCTCACATATTTACCTCGGAATCTGTGATCGTTCTCCCAACGGACTATCCAAACAAGCCCATTATCCTTCGTATTTATATTCCTTGTAGGGTCTTGACATATATTTTTTGGTCAGTTTTGGTGTCTCATATTGAATGGGCCGCTTTTTCATGTGTATCCTATTGGAGTTTAAAATCGTATCTCCAATATGTAGAAGCTTTATTCTGACATCCACTTTGTTCTTTTAAAACCTAATGCTGCTCCATAGACTTATCAGCACAATTCTTCATATTTGGGAAGATGGAGAGGGAATTGTAAAGTGGTTCATCAGGTTGGCCGCTAATTTTACCATGTTCCCTAGGTTGACTTCTTTTTTTATCTAAATGTGGTTTTTACTTAACATCTGCGTGTTAGGATCTTGATGGCATGTGGTACTCAAATGCCTGCAACTTTGTGATTGAGGTAATACAGTTTTATTGATGAGCGGCTATGGAACAACTTAATGCTCTGACAATTGATACCAATGATTTATTGATGTTAGTCATGGTCTGCCTGATGACTGTATATGGATGAGTTGGAATCTAAAAGCTGGAATGTCCAAGGAATCCTACACTGCCAGGAATAGATTGTTTAACTAAATCGGACATTGAATGAGATACTGGGTCCTATTGATTTTCCACTTGGCGCTGCGTTAGGCTTGTGGTAGATTTGATTCTTCCTTTTGGTTGTGGCAACTTTGATGTGGAACTCATATTGGGCTTGTGGATCAAGCATTCGGGATATTTGATTGGGTTGTTTCTTCATAAATTTGCAGATCCCGCTCAAGATCCAGATCACCATATTCATCTGTAAGTATATTCTAACTTGCATGACCTGAGATTATCTAGTAGGGGGACAAAAAAAAAAAAAGAAAATATCAAAATACATGATTGTCTAATTTTCTTTTAACATTTGCTTAATCTTTGCCCTCTGCTTTTTGTATGCCATTCAAGAACCAAGTAGAAAATAGGATAATGAAACGCCTGCCAAAAGAGGTTTTGAACAGAAAATGGTATTTAATATGAAAGTGAATTTATTCCATCGCATAATTGTATGGTACTGTTTTTTGTGTGCTAAGCAGCCTTCACCTTATAGAAGCTACAGTCCTCGCCGTAAAAGCTTGTCGCGATCCCGATCACCATCGGTATGTTCATTATCATCCTTAAAGGTTATTGCTGCAGTTGATTATAAATTTCCTATCCCGAAAGCAGTAGTTTGAGTTCTGGATGATTGGTTGGCAGGTGAGGTCTGACCGCAGCAGATCTGTTGACTCTGGATATCGCTATTGACTATCGAGGGATGAATGCGTTTTTGCTGGAACTTGAATTGCTTAGGTATTTTATGTGAAACGTCGTAAGGATCGAATTAGCCTTTGAGTACTAAACTTCCGAGTAAAGGGGCAGAAGTGGTTGATTTAATACGCCTACAAGACAAATATATGCATTAGAACTAAGCTATCTGTATGATAATAATAAGCTTTCTCAGTTCTTACTAGCTAGTTTGTCATGCCAATGGTTGGGATGTAGTTTTCTTGTATGCCCGATGTACTTCGGTTAATCTTAAATCTTAATGGTCAGCCCGACATTTCATGGTTAGTTTTGCTTAATTTTTTTTTCTTTTATTACTACAATTTCAATAATCTCAAGTATATATGCTTTTCGTGATTTAATATTACAATAGAGGTGCACGTCTTAATATCCGTCCGCTGGTGATGCCATTTGGCATCAAAATTTTTACAAGATTATGGAATTATTGTGGGTTAAATAATCTTTGGTAACTTGGGTTTTTTTTCCCATCTTGATTTTGATTCAATGAGTTTGAAATCAGTGATTTTTGTTTTTCAAATTTTATTTTATTTAAATTAATATTTTTATAATATGATAAAAATCTGGTTTACCTTTTAGTTTTAGATTGGAGAGACCTCAGTTAAAATGAAGATAAATTGAAGCATTAAAAATTGCGTTAAGCCAATTATCTGTACCATAACGTTAAAGTCTATTCTCTTTAATTTAAGATCCCGTAATAAGGAGCAAGTTCGAATCTCAAAATCGAGCGTGTATCATCCTTTTATTTCAAATGAAAAAAATAGTTGTAACAAAATAAAAAAAATAGAAATGAGGTATATGTCATTAATGCTCTGCTGGTTACGCTTTCTGATAAAAAGGGATTAAACAAAATTACCGTGGCAATTTTCTTTAAAAATATTAATTTTAAAAAAGAAAATATGTAAAATACAACAATGAAAAATTAAGAGGGAATTTGGGATATACTACTTATATAATAGAACCTGATCAATTTTAAATTATTTATCATGCAAGATCAATTGCATATCGTAAAAAGTCTCATTCTACAATTAAATTGGTAAAAACGATTTTTTCCCCATTCTTCCAAAAATTAATTAAAATTTTCACCATACTTTAATTAGATTTAAACCTACTCATTAAAATTTATCCACAGCTAAATCCATTGTACCAAACAATCGTTTAAAAAACAGTTGCAACAAAAAACCACTACCCTAAAAATTCTGGACTTATTTATTAGAGCGTTTAGAAAATCTAAACATACGTTTAACAGTTTTTTTTGTAAAACAAAATAATCTCTTTCACATATTTACTTCGATTTACATAAAAGTACTTCTCTACTACATTCCCAAACAGACACTCTATTGTCAGGGATTACTTTACCCAATTTTGTGAAATAAATCTTTTATAAAGATCATCACTATAACTTTTTTGTCAGGGATTATTTCTTTCTTTTTTTGGCCAAATCAGGGATTATATTTCATGCTGAAAAAATTCCAAAGGTTCAATACTTTTTTATCCAAAGATTAAATTCTTTTAACCCAACTTAGAACTTGAACATGATGCAGACGAAATCCAGCTCAAGCAATTCCCACAACAGAGTGGGCCAGCTCTTGTACAGCTGTCAACAATCACCCTCACTACGATATGCAGGTGAAGTTCCAGAAGTTGAATTCTCAAAACAAAGGGCATTCGCAATTGCACGAACGTCAGTCATTACAATCCATCCAGCGCACTAATGCCCCAGACTCTCCAAATACCTGCCTTCTCCAATTAGACATCTTATTTTATGCCCCCGCAGGAGAAGAAACTTTAGCAAGATAATGTCCATCAATCACACTAGCACCTGTCTGCCATCTCATGACAGACCCAAAGGCCGAAGCATTACTTAAAACATTTCTCAAGCATATATAAAATTCTGATATTCCCAAGTAGTGGAAGTTTTCTTCGCAGGGAAACAAGCATGTCACCGGTTTTGTGAAGGCGTTCTCTCTGACCCGTGCCTTAATCGAAATCCTAATGATCTCATACTTGGGTCCGACCCGCCTAGAGGCTGGTGGTACGCTACCCAACCAGAATCTCTATCAACATGATTTGACGACAAGGAAGGCAAGGGATCTCTTTCCCATGCATGGAAGCGACTTGGAAGGTGGTTTTCTTCTTGGAAGTTGAGTCCTGATGAACTTGGCGGCACAAGAAAGAAGCCGCCACCTTGGTCTGGTGATGAGGCCAATGGGGCTAACTGTGCCGATCCTCTATGACTGCTAGATCTTCGGGTTCCAGAAGCAATAGGCGTCCGCATGACTGAATTAGTAGGTTGATGCTGCTGATAGTACGCCTGAAGAGCCTGGACTCTATCACGTGCCCGGGCATTGCTGCCTGGATAAGGAGGGATCATTGAGGAAGCAGCTGAGCTCCCAGCTCTCGCAGTAGAGCTGCATAAATTTACATGCACCAGATGTCAACGGCACTTGGATTTTGTGTGCGCGTGCGCTTTTTTTTTTGTTTTGCTGTGTTCGTTTTTTTTGGAGGGGGGGTGGGAAGTGACAATTACTAAAAACAATTTTTTTTCTTTCTAATCACAAATGAGGTACCTGTGCCCAACAATAAAAGGATGCATAAAAGATCCTGCTCTGGGTATATCCAAACCAGCCCTGGCTGGTCTTTGACTGGCAGGTGGTATCGAAGGTTGATCAGCAGCACCAAGACGACTGCTGGCAGTAGAGAAAGGCGCAGAATGGTGTTCCCAATTGTGATAATGGAGATCCACAGCAGGAAAAGTGTAGGAAGCTGGCATGTCATTAGGCAAGGATGGGCCATTCCAGGCGTTGGTAAAGTTAGAAGCTTCTGAAACCGTTCCAGCAGAGTTGGACGAAGATGGATGTATTGGTCCAATGTACCCAATATATGGACAAGGATGACCAGCAGATGCTGTATGTTCGGCAAATATGGCATGCTGTCCCACAATATCATGATCTGCATCCCACCATTCCAGTCAAGATAGCATATTCAGTCAAATGCAAGCTTCAACTACAACTAAAAGGAGATGCTGATACCCAGGAAAAAGGATCTTACATGCAGTTGATGAAAATTCCCCTTCCCTGGAAAAAGGAGCACAATATTAAATAGAGTTGACAAGCAGCTAATCATTACCTAGAAACAAGGATTTCAGTGCTTTGTTTTATTTGTTTCCTTTTTAAGGAAGTCAAGGAAGAGTATCAGTAAAACTGAAAGCAATGACACACCCCCGAAAGAAAAAAAGACAATGCAAAAGATCATCTTGATTTTTTAATACATCATAGAATGTATATCTAAATCTAATAATTGCAAGGTATGGGAAACCGGACCGGTGACTGAATCAGTGGGTCAGACCGGAGTCAAACCGGAGGTTAGACCGGTATAAATAAAAAAAATCAGATTGAGGAGGATTTGATAGGGTTGAAAATATACCTGCCACCTCTGATCACTTCGTAAAGCCCACTCTCTGAACCTACACCTCATCTATTTGTAAATTTCATCTTATTTCTTTTTCATTTCTCCTCTATATTTAATTTCACAGTATACATATAATGAGAGTTGGATGAGTTTGTTTTCGAATTTTTTGTGTAGCCTGGGGAGGGGTATCACCATAATACCATGCATTAAATGGCTTGGCAGATTCCCAATGAAGCCAATGCAGTGGGATATTTATAATTTATAATATATTAATATTTGTGCAATCTTGTTCTCACTATTCAAAATTTTTTCCCTCTATTTTTAATCATACCAACTTATCAATTAAATCAGACTCCTTTCATTTTCTTTCTTCTCCCTCCCACGTGAAGCCGTCATATACTCACTCTTGTACAATCTTGCTCTCTGCCTTACTCATTCACAAAAACCAACTCGTACTAGTCTCTCTAGATCTTTCCATGCTTTATCTCCATCCTTTCGCGTGAAGTTGGCTCTCCTTCTAACAGTCAACAATCAATTCCCTTTTCTAATCGCCTCTCCTTCCCTCGCTCTCTCCATTACTTATACTTGCTACTGAATTTCTCTCCCTCTCTGGGTTACAACAAAGTGGGTGAACTATAACCATTTCGAAAATCAGCTCTCCCCCAACTCCATTACTTATACTTGCTACTTATGACCATCCTCTTCCTCACTTTCTTCGTCGATATCAGGTTTTGGTGGGAAGCAGTGAGGGAGGAACACTGGAGTAGCAGGAGTTCTAGAAGCGCATGACCTTGCAAATGGTTCTGCGAATCCATTCTCAAATGTTTGTGTTTCTCACAACAAACTCTGTAAGCTGTCGTCCTCCATCGGAAGCTTCTTTTCCACCTCCCTGCTCTGTCACTGTTAAAAAAAACATATCTCGGCGACTTGCCCGAGTTGACCCCGGGTTGCCCCGGGTTAGTCCGGGTTGACTCAACCTGGGGTCATGACATGACCCAAACCGGATTGGTGACCGAGTCGCCGGTTTCCGGCTTGACTCGGCTAGTCTGGTCCGGGTTCTCGTAACTTGAATAATTGCAGAACTACAACAGATCACTTCTAAATATAACCAGAACTGGTACTTACATATCAGTGAGCCGTCTAATTTATGCATCTTTGAAAGAAGGAGAAACTAAGTAAACATTTTTCTTACAAAACTTTATGAAGCTTCTAAGGAACCACCTTTTCTATTTCTACCGATGTTACTGGCTTCAAAACATGATTCAACATTGTTAAAAAATATTAGGATAATCATCCACAAAAAGAGCAATGCACACACATAAGATAACAAGCACAATGAAAAAAAAATCTAAAGAAAAATGCAGCATGGGCAACCACCCAAAAGAAATCACAAACACAGATCTTAGTCAACAGACTTACTCAAAAGATGGAGGAAGTCGGGCCAAGCTGCCAAATGGACACCAATGAACTCCAAAAGACTGCTAAAAAACAATGGAAGTCAAAAAGATTAGCAGAAGATACTCCACACACATACAAGTAAACCCTATCATTTCAACAGCTCGTGTACCTGTGTTTAAAACCAAAAAGGAAAAGAAACATGACGTAACTTTTTGACACTGCCCAGAGAACATATGTACGTTCTCTTCACACACACATTTTGGAAGAACTTAATTCATATAGCAAACACATGCCATTAGCATGATACACCCAAAAAAGGAACTAGAAGAAATAATGACGTTGGAGAAGTTTCTCTTGCAAGAAAAAAAATACCGCACAAGAGAAAATAATAGTACTAATAACACTATTACGAATTAATGATGAACATGATAGAGACCATTACCATTTCAGAGTAGCTAAGATCATAAAGGTCATCATCATGGGCCAAATCATCCATGCTTAACTCTGGATATGTCCGAGAGCCATTAGCATAAAGCCACTGGCCTTTCTCAATCTTCCGACAATTGGGGCATTGCATTGTCCCTTTTATATTGAATGCTGATCCAATGCAATCTGAATAGTTCAAAGCAAATAATCATTAGCATGACAATATGATGCAAGTATTATCATGCCAGGATTTCAGTTCTAAGAAATTACATGCAATCTTGCGATATTACAGTGCTTTGACACTAACAGTTATAATATACTCATATAAGTGTCCCCCTTAAAGCAACATACAAGCTAATACATAGATTTAAAAATTGAAAACCAATGTTAGGCCTATAAGAGATAAGGGTTCAATTGAATTTATTTTTATGTTTTTGTAATTCTTATATCGTCAGGTTTTCTTTAATTTATTCTGAATCAAGCTTTATCTCACCAGCTTAAAGTAGTTTGAATTATTATTTATATTATTTGTTAGATTGGCGTGCTGTGAATGCTTTTCTAAGGAATCTTAAATTCCATGAAATGTGGGAAGCCAATTTCCATCCACCTATGTTGGGAATTTAACATCTCAATTTTTACGCATAGGATTTAACTGACATTAGGATATGATTTTATTAAGTAAATCGGGACCTAGAGTAGGTTGATTATGAGGTTTGAGGTTTTCAAAACTTTGGAGTGAGAAAATATGAATTTAGCAACTTATTTCAAGTGTCAAAACCTTTGCAACTCAATCTAACAAGTAACAAGGCCCAGATTATTTCCAACTAACATGCACATGGACGAACTAATGCTGAAGTTCAAACCTTGAAATCCAACATGAATGTTTATAATCCATTCTAAAGTTAACTTCAACATGAAGAGACGGTCCATCATGACATCAAATGACAAGTACAAAAAATAGAACAACAATGTCATACAGGTATCGTGCTTGGGTGACATGTACAACGAATAATGCAAGCAAATGTCATACAGACCTTTTTTGTTTTATTTAATGAGACATCCTAAACCCAACAAGGATGAAGTCCAGTGAGCATATCAGCAAACCACAAGTATCACACTTGGCTGACATTTCTATTTCTTATCTCTCGATCCATGGTAAAAACTAAAATTTAGATTTCAACAACTCCAGTCCAAAAAATTCCGATCCGCACATTGATAGTTCCTCAATTTTACTCTGATGCCATTCATATTAAACAAGTACAAAGGACAACTTCTAATCAAATTGCATACTTATTGCAAGCTCAAATTCCATGAATCCAAACAAAGTGCAATGGGATAATTCCCAGCGCCACCACAGATATACTTACCCAGATGAAATTGATGCCCGCATTGAAGCTTGGCCCACGATCTATCTCCATTAGCGGCAACGACCTCTAGGCAGATTGAACAAGACACTGAACCAAAGGACTTGCCTCCAGCGACGGCATCCCCGTCGCCGTCATCAACGATCACATCGTCATCGATTCCAAGACCCATCACAAAATGGAAGCTTCAAAACCCTAATTTTGCAAACAGAGATAACACGGTTTAATATTTGCCTCCTCTCCGTTTCGGAAGGGATGTACACCGCCAACAAGTAAAAATGCCAAGAAAGCGAGAAAGTGGATAGGTGAAGCTGGGATCTAAATTGTTGCAGGCGTGGTGGAGGAGGAGGAGGAGGAGGAGGAGCGTTTTGGTGGGCAAATACGACCTGATTGGAAAAGGGGAAAATCCGCTTTCTGAGTCCGTCCCTCCCAATTGATCTATTTATCTCTGCGTCTTCATTTGTTACCGTCGGATCATTCAGTATCTGGTTATATAGTAACGCTGTCAAACCGAAGCCATCTACGGCTGGCATTGATCCGGTAGGCTTTTTGTCAGCGTTTCACGCGTTGATGGGACTTGGGAGTGAAAATTACTTTTACATCGTATACGGAATCAGTTCCTAGACTTACGTGCTTTTATAAGCAAACACGAAAAGAGACGGTTCAAGAGCTTCT
>JANTPZ010090937.1:0-28149 GCA_025593235.1 Vachellia pachyceras | reverse complement strand
CATAAGCCACCCCTCTTGAGTGGCAATTTGATCCAAATGGATTATTCGAAGTATGGCAGACAGATCCAATTACAGCAAGAGAGAGATTTCCGGTGTTTTCAAATCCTGTCATTATTATAGTAAACCGGTTAAATTGAGGAGGCGGGCGACATATGACTACCACCAAGAACCCAAGTATGCAACCAAGAGCAGTGCTCACAAGCACATTGACAGGAATAAACCACCAATCCACGAAGTTTTTGAGAGTAATGTTTTCACCAAGTTCAGTAAATATTAGGCATGGCAAGAACAGAGCAAATACAAGTTTACTGAGGAGTTTAAATGTTGCTCTGGGGATGATGTGCAGTTTAGGGTTTGCAAGGAGCAGTCCAATGACTGTTAAGGAGAGAAGTTTCAACAATGGCACAATAGCAGTCTGAAGATCTTCACCGCTAGACCTCATATCATTTGTTTTTAAACCAACCACAGCTCCTCCTGACATTTTTTTCCTAAGAACTTGAAGACGAAGAATAAAATCCTCTTCTGCAATAGTTCGCATAGTAATACACAAATTAGTGTCCAAGCCCTTAATATGAAAATCCAGGAAAATTATAACAAGTTTCATACAGAAAAACAAGATCCAGGGATTCAAAAATCTACGTACGACAACACCTGAATTGGATTAACCACAAAATCTTTTATCCAAAATCATTAAATTCAAGGCAAGATCTCAAAACTGTGACCAGAATCTTAATACAGATCAAATGGAAAGAGAGTTTATTGCTCAATGAAAAGGTGAAGCAGATTTATAAGGAAGGCGCTGAAGAGATAAAGTTAAAATTTCAAAATCAGCAGATGAAGAATTGTAAAGGTGAAATCTTTCACGTTTATCTCGCCTCGGCCAACGGATAAAGGATTCACGAAATTTTTAATAAGCTCAGGCCAAAGCGAACACCACAAGATAAGTATGATATGAAGACTGCGTCCAGAACAGTAAAAAGAACACATGATTCACCAAAATGAAGCTATGTTGCAAGCAAGGTGACGAAAGAATTGGGAAACTTACAAGTTAAAAATCAACAGACGAAGAAAACTTAAGGACACCCTCGAACTGAAGATTGGTGAAGTGGAATCTTCTCGAGCCAGGCAGAATATGGGATGAGTCTCATCGCCAAACCAAAAAAAGAAAAAAAGAAAAAGCTGCAATAGGCTCACGCTGTGACGATGATGATATTGATTTATTGACTTTCCAGAGACGGTGACAATGATGGCTTGCAAATTATTTTCCTCAAATATATTTTCATTAAAAACCTCATAAGATATTGTGTCAGTTTAGAAATTCAGTAGAGAAGTATTTTTATGTAAGTTGAGATAAATATATGGAGGAGATTATCTTATTTTACGGAAAAATACTGTTGAACATACATTTAACTTTTAAAAACGTTGTTTCAAACAAGTCAATTTTTTTAAGGAACAGATTAAGCCTTATACATGGGCCTTATAATTTGAAGCTATTTCCATAATTATGCTGTTTTGAATTATTATTTAATATGAAAAATGCAGTCATTTATACACTACATTATTGAATGACTGTTATAATCGCACGCTATCTTACTGTTCTTTTAAAATTATTTA
Organism: Vachellia pachyceras; assembly: GCA_025593235.1. NCBI lineage: Eukaryota > Viridiplantae > Streptophyta > Magnoliopsida > Fabales > Fabaceae > Vachellia > Vachellia pachyceras. The sequence goes on along the minus strand of JANTPZ010090937.1, from coordinate 26,535 downwards.
AGATTCACTTTTTATAGATTATTTAAGATTCGTTTTGATGAATAAAATTTTAAAAATAATATATATATCCTTTATAATTTAACATCTAAACTCATAGCCATCAGTTTTGTAGATTTTAAAACATAGTTTAATTGTATTATATTGTATAACATAGATTAATACAATATTTGATTGCTTAATTTTGCTCTAATTTTAATTTTGATCTCTCAAATTTTAAATTATAAATTTGATTCTTTGAGTTTCATTCCATTTAAAATATTGATTCCTACAGTTTAATAAAAATTTAGATTCTTTTAAACAACCAAAACTTATAGTTTAAAATTTAATGAACTAAAATCAAAATAAAGATAAATATTATAGTAATACATTAATTTGAGATAAACATAAGTTTTTTGCCTGTTTGGAATAGTGTTAGAAAATTACATTCGTATAAATTGAGATAAAATTTTTCTCACATATTTAACTCGTAAATCATAAATCACGTTGAAAAAGTAACTTCTATCATGGATATAAATACAGACAATGTATTCACATAAGTGAGAAAAAGGCCATTCATATAATTAAATTTTGTTTATGTCACTTTTTTTAATTGAATAAAGCTGAAAAGGTCACCATTGTAAGTGTACTATGAATATTGTTGGAAACTCATTCATGGTTAAAAAGAACAAGAAGAATTTTGTTTTGTTCTGTTTGTTTAGAGGTACAAACAAAAGAATTGAAACATAGAAACAAAACACATAATGGATTGGTTTGCAACATTTTTAAAAGTTAAATGAACGATTAACAGTGTTTTTCTGTAAAATAAGATAATATCCTTCATATATTTACATCGGCTTGCGTAAAAGTACTTCTCTACCGCGTTCTTAAACGGGTCCAATTGACCTGTTTAAATTTTCCAAATAAGAAGTTAAAAGTCATAAAACTGTCCAATATATACCTGCAAGTGTGATCAGTCAAATAAAAAATTAGTGCTTTCCGAAATTTGATGGTTGATTGTAATTTAGAGACACCATCACCTTTTCTTTTGGCTTAATTGATATCAAATGTTATAATTATTATACATTACGTTTGTTTTAATCCAAGATGCAGCTAGACGCATCATTTATTATTAAGCTTTACAATTCTAATGTTTTTCGTTAAATAAAACTAAGTGAAATATTAAAAATCTATTTTTTAAACTTAATAAATTAAACTGTTTTAGTTATACTTGTTCCAAGAAATTCTTAAATTTTATTCCGACGTGTTTGGTTGTACTATGAATAGGTTTACTTTTTTGCCGCCACAAGGTGAGCAATTTATATAACGCCAAACGGGAATAGAAGGACGAACCACGCCACCCAGATAAGAGCAAAAAAGAAGGCAAGACATCCTAATCGTCCAGCAAGGCATCTTCATGCGGAAGATAGAAACGTTAAAAGTGGTTTTTCTTTGTTTGTTTTACATAAATTCTTAACCAAGATTTTCTATTCAATGATTTTTTTTAATAAAAAATGGGGCAACTTAGCCCATACTCTTTTATTCCTTATCAAAAATCATTCTTGGGATAGCATAGCCTGCATAGTCCCTGTATAACAAGTCCCTCATCTGTGGTAAAGGCCTCTCCAAAATATACAAGTCAAAACTATCTTCTAGGCTAGAGTTAGCTAAAAAGTCAGCTATTGTATTGCTTTCTCTGTATGCATGTACAAATTCTATCTGCATACTACAATCATACCTGCTTAGCCAGGTGCTTATAATCCTGTTTTGCGACTCCTTCTCCTTCCATGCATCTTGGAGCTTCTTTATTTCAGTAGAGGAATCCCCCTCCACCAATAGCTTTGTGATTCCCATTTCCTGCGCCATGCTTATTCCATGGACAGCCCCCCATAATTCTGCTACAACGGCTTCACAGGTGCCAATTCTCTTCTTGAAGCCCCTTATCCATCCCCATCATCTCCTCTCAAGATCCCCCCACAGTCCGCCTTTCCAGGGCACCCCTTTGCTGCTCCATCAAAGTTGAGCTTCACCCACCCATTTGGAGGGTGATTTTATTTGATGTACTTCATAGTTCTGCATATTCCTTATGCATCATATTTGCCGATTAGCATGTTGCACTCCCAGGCATACATCCTTATTGTTACCTCTGGGTTTATTAGCACCTGGAAACCTTACTCAAATAGGCTGAGGTTTCTCCATTTCCATAACCACCAACAGCCTATACCAAAAGTTGTACTCCAATGTCCTCCCTTCTCCAGGTTGTCTAAGATCCATTCTTTTTCTTGTCGCAGGAAAAAGTTGGTGTTTGCTTCAGTTGCTTCTAATGCCCTCCATACTTCCTGAGCAAATGGACAGTCTCTTAATACATGCATAGAATCTTCCAATGCACTCTTGCATCTTCTGTATGTCGGGTCACCTCCCAGGAGTTTGTTCCTTCTCAGTGTTTTCAGTAATCTATAATGGGTGGCTATCCAAAGGAAAACTTGTATCCTTCTTGTGACGTTCAGCTTCCAGATTTTAGTCCAGATTTGACTCCCATTTGATATACCCTCTCCCCTTTTCCTCCTATACATCTCTGCTACTGTATACTCCCCATCTATCCCCCCCTTCCATATTATTCTATCATTCCCATCCTCATCACATGGTGGGGGCAAGGCCCGGATTTTTTCCACCACCTCCAATGGCAAAACCTTGTTCAACTAGTCCCAGTTCCAGTCTCCATCTCACCCCTAGCATCCTGTACTGTCATATTCATATTAATTGGTTCTGCTCCTTCAACAAATTTTCTCAACAAACATTTTTCTCCTCTTAGCCATTCATCCCTCCATAGAAGTGTATTCTCCCTATTCCTTACCTCCTTTTCCAAGTTGTTCATTATCTCTGACCATAAAGCTGCAGTGCTTTTCCAGAGGACTGTGTCAGTTTTCTTCAAAGTCAACCCCTCTACCATATTTAGCTATTGGTACCTTTGAGCAGAAGCAGTCAGGCTTTGTTATGAGCTTCCACCCCACCTTTCCTAATAGAGCTTCATTCATCTCCCTCTTGCTTTTAATTCCAAATCCTCCCTCTTTTTTGGTTTGCACACCATTTCCCATCCTATCGCGTGAACTCTCCTCTTTTCCTCATCTGTCCCGCAAATAAACTTCTTTTACATTTTTTCTATCTCATTGCAGACTCTCACAGGGATGTGCTCATGCTGCATTTGAAAAATTGCCATCTGAGAAGTCACAGACTGCACTAAATTCAGTCTTCCAGCAAGTGCCAGCGTCTGTCTCTTCCATCCATTCAGTTTCTTTTGCACTTTATCAATTAGGCCCTGAAATCTGGCTCTTGAGTTCCTGCCCTGTGTTATTTGTGCCCCTAGGTACCTTCCAAGCTCCTCTTTTCTCTGGAATCCACTTTGGTTGCACAGCACATCTTGCATATGATTCAACACATTTTTTGAGAAAAACACTGTTGTCTTTTATGTATTTATTTTCTGACCTGACATGTTGCCAAACACCTCCATGCATTCCAGTACATTGAACATCTGCTCCTCATTTGATTCATAGAATAACAGCAAGTGCTTGTTTGGGAACTCCGTTGGGAAAATGGATTTTGCAGATTTTGAGGTATTTTGGGAATTTCGAGATGGTTTTACAGATTTCAAGATGGTTTTTATGAATTTCGAGATGGTTTTTACAGATTTCGAGATGGTTTTGTCTCGGCTTACGTGCACCGTTTGGGAAAATGGCTTCCCAAACAGGCACCAAGTCATCTGCAAAGGGAAGGTGTGAAATGCTTACTCTCATGCGACCTATCTTGATTGAATTCCATTTCTCGCTGTTGACTGCATCAGCTACTATGTGGGACAATTTCTCCATATCTAGTACAAATAGGTAAGGGGAGAGGGGGTCTCCCCGGTGAATTTCTCTAGTTGGTTTGAAGCCTTCTTGCACTCCACCATTCCACAGTAATTTCATCTCAATAGTATTTATGCAGTGCCAAATAATGTTGATTACGTTTTCAGGGATTTCTATCTCCTCTAACACCTTTTTCATGAAGGACCAATTCAACCTGTTGTAGGCTTTTTCTAAGTCTATTTTAACAATCATGTATCCTCTCCTTCCCTTCATTCTACCCATCGTGTGAGCTATTTCCTTGGCTATTATAATATTGTCTTGTATGTTTCTGCCAGGAATAAAACTAACTTGGTACGGGGACACAAGTTTATCCAATAGGGGTTTTAGTCTCCTGACCAGAATCTTTGATAGCCCTTTGTACATGACATTACATAAGGCAATCGGCCTGAACTGTGTTACTAGCTCTGGTTTGTCAGTTTTGGGAATTAGGACTAGGAGTGTTGTGTTCAGTTCATCTATTTTTTCAGGTTGCCTCCAAAGTTCATAAATTTGATGTGTTACCTTTTCATGTATAGTGTCCCAGTTTTTCTGATAGAATATGGGAGAGAAACCATCCTCTCCTGGTGCCTTGAAGCCTCCAAAATTAAAAAATGCCCTTCTGATCTTTTCCACTTCAAGCTGCCTTCCCACCCTTGTCAATGCCTCTCTCTGTACTGGCCCCCACCTTTGTTTTGTTATGTGCCATTCCCTTTCCTCCACTTCTTCCTTAAACAGGTTCTTGTAGAAAGTTTGGAAGATACCGCAGATCCTTTCTTCATTATCCTCCCACCCCCTTCGCTATTCGTAAGGCAAGTGATTCTGTTTCTTCTTCTCCTAACAAGTGTCTTGCTGTGGTAATATCTTGTGTTCATGTCCCCTTGCGTTATCCACTGACCTCTTGACTTCTGAAACCACATCAGCTCCTCTTGCTTTAGAGTATTAATTAGTTCAGCCTGAAGCTCCCTCTCAAGAGCATGTAGGAATGGATTTGTGCTTCTATCTTCACATTTTTTGATTCCTTCCAGTCTTCTATTCAGCCCTCTGATTCTATATCTCACGTAAAGACTTCTTTATTCCATTATTGCAATACATGTTGGAGTTCCCTCAAATTTTTTTGAGCCTCTTCTCCTTTTCTCTAGTTCCTTGCCAGGACAGTTTTGAAGCCCTCATGGTTCAGCCAAGCAGCTTCAAAGCGAAAAGGAGCTTTTCTCCCCCTAGGGCCTGGAGGGCAAGTTTCAATTATGAGTGGATAATGATCTGAACATACTTGAATTTCAGTCTTGGTCAAAACTTCTAGAAATAGATTCAGCCACTCTAAGTTGCATAAGCTACGATCTAACCTCTTATATCCTATGTCAAGTCCATGCCACTTAGGTCATTTCCATGTGAAGAAAGGTCATTTGGTTTCCATGTCAATTAACCCTTTTGCTTCCACCCATTCTCTAAATCTTCTTCACCTTCCTTCATAACTCTCCCCCTCCCTTTTGTTCTAGTGGACTACATATTTCATTCCAATCCCCTACTGCAATCCATAGGCCTTACATTTCATCTGCTATATTTCCCAGTGAGTTCCATAATACTTTTCTTTGGTTTTCATGTGGGCTTGCATACACTGCTGTGAACCACCATGGTTGAGAGTCCTCCAAGAGAATTTTGCAGTGCATGAACTGTGATTCTTTTTGTGTTACTTCTATCTTCAAGTCAGCATCGTTCCATAACAGCCATATACCTCCTCCGAAACCTTCTGCCTCCACTACTTCACAGTGTTTGAAGCCTAGTGCTCTTATCACTCTTCTTGCTCTGGTGCCACTTGTCCGTGGTTCAAGAAGCACTACGAATTTTGGCTTAGTGTTGTTCTTAGGTTCTTTAGAGCTACCGCAAATCCCTTGCTCGCAGCCCCTCTACAATTCCATGTTATGAAGTTCATCATCTATTACTCATGGTTTTTGTACCCTCTAACTCATACCCCTCCATAGCTGAAATTGTGCTATTTTCATCCTGTACTATTGTTGTTGCATTCCCAGTTTGGTTGTCACAGCCACTTGCTTTAGCTTTATCAACATTCATCATGTCCTCCCCGTAGAACTAGCCTACCTTTTCCACTGTTACTCTTTGTGCTCTTTGCTTTTATTTTAGTTCCCAATTTTCTACATTCTCTTTCTCTTTGTTGTCCCCTCCTGTTTTCCTCGGTGCCTGCCCCTTATTTGTACGATCTACTTTCCTTTCTCTCATTGACCTCTCCATTATGCTTTGTGAATTTCTTGGATCCGGCACTATGTTGACCCTGCTTGAACTTTCTGTTAAAGGTTCAGTGTGTTGAGTGGACTTTGTTCCTTTATCCTTCCTTTTGATGAGCTTTCTATCAAAAGAGAAGCCCCCAATTTCCTCCCTTATAGCTTCTTGCCCACTATACGTCTGTGCCTCTTCGTTTTCCAGCACAGCAAAACGTGAGGGGCTCTGCAGAGGTCCACCCCATGCCTTCTTCTGAACATGGCGTCTAGCATGTTGTACAGTCCTCCAGGGTCCATCCTTAGGCTCTTCGTTTCCCTCACCTGCTGCTTTCTCTAGTTCCATTCCTCTTGCATTTTCCATCGTGCTTTCCTTTCTCTTCTCATAGCTTCTCACTTCTTTGTCACACTTGTCCCTTAGGTGGCCGTACATACCACAATTCAAGCATAGTAAATGCAGGCTTTCATACTCCACATACTTCAGCTCCCCATCTATTACGTAGTGAGGCACCAATGGTCTGGTGAGATCTAGTTCAACGCATATTCTAGCAAACTTGTTTCTTCCTCGATTAGCCGTGTGCACGTCTAACCTCAAGACCTTGCCAACAGTGCTTGCTATATTGTACATGATTTTTTTGTCAAAAAACTCCGCGTCAATTCCTGGTAACCTGATCCATGTTGCAATCCTGCTATTTTCTTCCTTCCTTGGATTAAAAGCTAGCCTCCATCTCATTATGCTTGGATAGCAATCGGATATCACCCATGGTCCACCAGTTAAAGCTCTCCTATAGTCCTCAATGTCTTCAAAAGTCACAATGAAGTAGTCATTGTCCAGGTCCCCAAGGTTAATCTCCCCCTTGCGAGCCCAGATCTGCCTCAGCTTTGCTTCTAGGAATCCATATCCAACGGATTTCCCTAATAGCTTGACGATTAGGTATTTCGCAAATGGTCTGTATAATCTTTCACGCTCCCTATGGTCTAGGGAGAATTTAGGGCATAGTGGATCGGAGAGGTTGATGGCAATTCCTGTGTGTGGATCGAGAACATTATCAAAATCTAAGCCCGTTCCAAATTCGTTTGTGTGTCTTTCATCCTCCTCCCTTGAATTGAGGAACCAACTCCTTCCATTTCAATCTTGCCAATAGCAAATCTCAGTACGACATCTGCAACTGTTTCTCCTCCTTCTTTATTTCATCATTCCTCATCCAATCCTCCACCTTAGGTGGGTTCGTTACGCTTCCAGAGAAGCCTTGTGAGTCATTGCGTGTTTTTTTCTTCTCCCGTTCTTTACTCCTTATATCCTCCTCCGTCGGAGGAAAGTCCTCTGCCGGTCCTCCTCTCTCCATGGTCTCTCAGCCTCACCTTTACCTCTCACTTGATGCCTGTGCGGAGGTCTCTCTTTTTGTCCTCCGCTGCAGTGGGCGGCAGAAGCTGCCTCTCCTACGCCCTCTCGCAACCACCATTCATAACCCTTTTTCCCTCCAAGAAGCTTTTGCTGTCTCTATTCAATGATTTTATTGCTGAGCACAGCTATCTTTACAGGGAGAAAATTATATTTGAGACACTATTTAATACTAAATGCGAACACCAATAAAGACTCAAATTTTAGTTTGTCACGTTATTAGAGACTGATCATTTTCATTAGACCAATCAATATTGTGTGTGTTTGGGAATCTATTAGGAGAAATGAATTACGGATTCTGAGATGATTTTATGAATTTCGATATGATTTTACTGACTTTAAGATGCTTTTTATGGATTTCGATATACTTTTTATGAATTTCGAGATATTTTTGTTTTGACTCGCATGCACCGTTAGGAAAAAGTGTTTCCCAAACATGCACATTATTGGTAAAAAAGAAAGAGAGAACAAAATTTGTTCAAAGGCACTCCCACCAGTACTAAATGTAAAACTTCATTTATAATGCAATTTATGCTTCAAACGAAATCTTATATTTGTTACTATATGGAGTAGAATGATACATCGAGTTTTAATTTTTTTTTATTTTTGACAATGATACACATGTTGGGCTCACTTACGATGTTAGACAGAAGATGAAGCCACAAGAAGCCCAACAGATATAGACAAAAATATTCCACAAAAAAGCCCAAATAGAGACATATCTCTTCCCTACCATAGGGAAATTTGCAATCAGATCCTAAATAGGAGAATTAATGAATAAAATGTTCTAAAAATTCATAAAATTAATATAAAATCCCAGGAGTAGCTGTTGAGGTTGTCATTAACAATCTTACTAGCCTTTATTAATAACCTCATCAGCTACTCTTGGGACATTATGGTAATTTTACAAATCTTTATGACCTTTCATTCATCAATTCTCCTATCTGGGAGTTGATTGTAATTTTCTCATTTTATACTCTTATTATTGGCTACTATATTGCACTGCAAGTCTTATAATTGTTCGATGAGAAGTAAGGTAGGAAAAAAATAAATAAAATTATAAAAATAGCTTACATCTCAAATATGGCAAAATCTCATCTTTAACTTGAAACCAAACAAGGGCATTCTCAAAACTAATTATGGATAGGTGGGTACACTCATGGCCATGTAATTTCGAAGAGGTTCTGCTACTTGTGAACAAATCAAAAGGTCATATTGGCAGAGAATTCATCCTTCTCTTCCTATTACCGAGTTAAACAAGGGAAATAATATCTGACAAATCTAAAAAATTTACTAACGAACCATTTTCACCTATCAGTTGTGTTATTTTAATTTGCAGTTAAAATCCTTATCAGATATTATTTATGTTGATTGGGACCTAAATGCAATTAGTTAATGTATTTGCTGGGGATAATAATACCCATGTACAAGATATAACTCTCATCTTAGTCATTTTTAATTCGGAGGAAATGATGAGCCTGATCAACATGAGCATCATACGTACCAAGAGAAATGATAAATTCCAGTTTATCTTACGAATCAATAACAACCATACGTCAGATTTTCAAAAGAGAATAAAAAAACAAGATTCTGCGCATGCGTGCTTCATTCAGTACCAACTCCTTAATTTTTTTTGGATAAAAAGACACAATGATATTAAATAGTAAAAATTTACAAATTACAGAGTTACAAGAACAAAATTCTGTGTCCTTCATTGAGTACCAACTCCTTAAAAAACTCAGAGATCCATGTAATGCAACAACAACCATTATCCACACTAACATTATTCAAAAGTCAAAACAGAGCACATTATTATAATGAGCACTGTTTCCCAGAATGATTCCAATAAGAGTCAACTACGTGTCCGTTTGCAACGCGGTAGAGAAATAATTTTACGTAAGTCGATATAAATATGTAAAGGAAATTATCTCATTTTACGTAAAAATACTGCTTAACGTGCGTTTGGCTTTTCTCTCCCCCTAACAAATCCTACATGAACTTGTAACAGCTACTTTTGATGAAATTTCAATTCGTTTGGCCAATCACTATTTACATAGAAGGGAGGGAGAGGGACAGATAGAGGAGAACAACGCCTTTATGAAAGTGGGCATTGCCTGATCAGTCACAAGAATGGATACTCTGTGTACTGTATATATCACAATTCACAAGCTTTGTGTAGATTCTGAGTACCAAAAAAATACCCCAGATCTGATTTAACCCTGGCCTATAGCGTAAAAACAAAATATTGGAATTTCTTCTTTCACTATACACATACAGATAGATGTTTTCCTCAAGTCCAATGAAATGAATTGCTTCATACCTATCAAATTAAGAAAGATGAATGCTCAGGGGGTGGTCCGACTGGTTGTCCAGGGGAAGGTAAGGCGCCACGTACCCGCCAGGTCTTGGGCTCGTACCCTGGAAAGTTCCGACGCACTCCGGGGCGACCCCGGATTAGTCTGGATCCGCAAGGATCCGGGATACCGGGGGGTGAAATGCCCTTTCCCGCTCAAAAAAAATTAAGAAAGATGAATCCCTCCCAAAATTTGCTTACACAGCTCCACCAAATGGTACAAAAGAAAAGCCGATGAAGTAGGAACGCCCATCGCGAGCAAGGCAATCATCCCCAAGGCCAAGCTCGGCCTCGTGTTCATCAACTGCGTCTGCAACACTCCAAGTGCCTCGCAAATCATGGAATCATAGCTCGTGTAGTAACGCTTCTCCCAGTCCATCCAATCAGCCGGCGGCTCGTAGTTCTTTTCAATCATCTTCATCTCGTGGATTCTCTTCCTCAGAACGATCATGTTCTCGTCCACCATTCTCCCGCCAGAGTTCTGATCCGCCGCATCCCTCCTCCACGCCAGGACGCTAGTTTTCCGACGACACAGACTCGGCCTCGAATTCGAATCCGGAATCGCTAGGAATAAGGGAGAATTGAGGGAAATAGATTGCATGTTCGATGATTTTGGGTCGATGAATCAGCGTTGTTAGATTTCTGGGATATTACTGTAAGCGTAAGGGTTTATATGAGAAGGATCGAATGAGAATATGAGATCTGAGCAGTGAGGAAAGAACAAATTTATAGGGTTTGAAAGAGAGGGTGATTAATACTGTTAGAGAGATGATAATAAAATATGAATAAGGACACGTGAGAGGCGAAAGCATCTTCCAGAAAAGGCCAAGCAATGGGACAAAAGCGTGTTTGTTTGGCGTGATCCCTGAGACCAAGCCATTTGTCAAAGCTCCAAAGTGACTTGTGGCTTCCAGAATCTCAAGTAGTAATCACGTACGGTGAGCTCATGGCATGGGTAGAGCGTTTAAAAAAATCAAAAATATATTTAATAATAATTTTTTGTAAAATGAGATAATCTCTTTTATATATTTACTTAATTTACGTAAAAGTACTTTTCTACTTTATTTCTATACGGACACGTGATGTATATGCTGGGATGGTTGGATGACGAACCTACATTTCTATTTTTTTTGTATAACCACATGCATACCCAACTACTGTTTATTTAATACTACATACAAGCAATTCTCTTAGTATAAATTTAAATAGTTTCACTAATTCATAGCTTTAATGTTCTTGGCCTTCCATAGCGATGACCTAAATATACTCTAAAACCCTATTTGACAATACTTTTGGAGAGTCTAAAAGTCCGTTCAACAGTGTTTTTCCTCAAAACGAGATAATTTCCATCACATATTTACCTCGACTTACGTAAAAACACTTCTCTATCGCATTTTCAAACAGGTCCTAAAATACATGCATGTGCATGTTTGGGAAATCTTTCCCCAACGGTGCCCTTCCATTTAGCAGCATCTTAAGATGGTATGGCCTTCAAGTTAAGGGCAAGGTTCAAGCGAGGAAAAGCTTATGGTGGATACCTAGGCACCTAGAGACGAGGAAGGATGTAGTAAGCTACGAAATGTGCATACAAGCCAAGACAAAAAGCATTTTGAAATCCCTAAAATGCATCTCGAAATTTGTAAAAAACATCTTGAAATATATAAATTCTTATTGGATTATGTAAATTCTTTTCGAAATCCATAGACTTCTTTCTCCCAACGGATTCCCAAACACACATATCACATTCTCACTTAATTAATTGTAAGCCTTAATGTAATAAAATGAGATTATCCTACTGAAAACGTCAATGGTTGTAAAATAATAGAGTCATGTGCGTAGTAGGAGAACATTACCCCAGAAGGGAGGCGGTCAGGTAAGGGCAAGTGTTGCCGACAAGCTAGGCTTTACCTGACAGAGGACGGCGCTAATCTAAATAATCTAATGATAATATTAATCAGATCCTCTTCATCATCTTAACCATTAAACAACATTAAATTAAAATATATTTCTATATTTTAAATTATTAGTTCGAGTGTGACTTTTTTTCATTTCTTTAATTAATGGAGATATTAAACGGTTTTGTTGGTTGCTTCAGATCTACTCCAGCAAATAATTTAAGTTCCGTTGGCCAAAAAAACTTGCATTCTTTTCTTTCCTTTTTTTATATACAAATGAAGCTAAAAAACTTGCATTCTTTTTTTTTTCTAGAAATCTGATATGTGAGCTCCATTCTACAAAAATCTGAATTAATGAAATGAAAATTTTATTTCTATACACACATACATGCATCATGCATGTTTATTTGGGATTTTCAAGGGGTGGCTTTTAAATTTTAATATTCATTCCAATTTTAAATATAAAACTTCATGTCTAACGTAAATTACGTTACATATAAGATATTATGTATTTGTTTGTACAAGGTTTTATATTTAAGAACGGAAGAGAGAGTAACATAATAAATAAGGAAAAGTTCTCATCATGTTTATAAACAATATTCTCTTTCATGTGCTTATTAGTTATATATATAAACAACAATTTTATTTTTTCTATAAATTTATTGTATTTTTCTATTTTATTTCCATCTTTAATTAATTGCATGCCTCTTTCACATTTTCTTGGTACTCATTCCTTATAATCTTTTTCTCTCACTAATTCTCTTTCAAAATCATCGTCTTTGTAAATAAGGGTATGTTTGAAAAGAAATATGTCTCTTATCTAATGATTTAGACTTACCTTACTTTAACTTAAAGGATTTATTAGAGTCCAACCTAATTTGGATTGAGCTGGATAGGACCATAGCGGCAACAAATTTCTAACATCAAATATTTAACACTGCTGCATTTTCAAAGCTAAACCTAACCTTTGATTAAATCGGTACAACCCTTTACAATAGAATCAAATGTTTTGTGGTTTACTCATTCATTTCTTTTAATTAATTTTATCACATGCATATTCATTTTACATTATTTTAGTAATTGTTATTAATAAAGCGGCCTTGCAAAAGAAAAAATAAATCTTGGACTATGACACAGCACATTATTCATATCTTCTAGAGTCCCGAGTTCCCATATTACTAGGATGATGCGAGATTCTCGCAACCGACCACGTCCTTCCAGCAATGTGGCGGCGGTCTTTGAATATGTCCAGTCTACTTTGACCATAAAACATGCAGTACACTACTTCCATAATATATATATGTGTATATATATATATATTAGTGAAATACTTCTTTATGGGTTTGTCTAGAGAGAAATTGTTTATTTGATTATATTTATAAATTATTTTATTAATTTTTTTATGGGAATATAATGCATATATATTTAATAGAAAAGTGAAATATCTTAATTGATTTGGATTCTTATATGTAACAACTACAACTATATAATGGGGTGTTTGGGAAAGCTTCTCAACACCTCAAAAGTAAGTTCAACAGTGTTTTTTCGCAAAATGAGATAATCTTCTTCACATATTTACCTTGTAAATGGTAAAAGTACTTCTCCACCGCTTTACCAAACGGACCAAATAATGGATTTGCATGCTTTATCTTTTACCTCCTCTCGCATCCACTACATCCTTCGGCCTTTAATATACAAATCATTTGACTTTTTTTTGTGGAGATTAAGAAGCTGAATACATTATTTATATTTATTATTTTTTTTCAAACTAATTCATATGACTTATAAATTGATATACATATAATAACACATATAAACATTTTAATATTTAATCTTTAAAAAAAATCAACTTAATCTTATATAAAAAACCCAGGTAGTATTACATTTGAGAAGAAATAAATAAAGGAGACAATAATATTGAATAAAATGTGAACTTGAATGAAGTAAATGAACCCATTTGGCATTTGCAATGTGATTCTCCGGCATTTACTACCCAAATTTTATGTCTTACTTTTATTTTATTTTCATTTTTAGTAATAATTACAGCTAAGATACAATTTTAAAAGTAAAAAAAAACATTTAGATGGGAAAACACAGAGAGAGGGCGAGAGAGAGAAGTAGAGAACCATCCAGACTTGTTCATATTTGCTGTTGAAGCTTGAAACAGCAGCACAGCAACAAAATGCTGTTTTACACCTATGAAGAACTTGCTACTATATTCAAACAAGATATCCCAAGTACATCCACTATACGTTAATCGTAACGTCAGCTGTCCTTAATGGCATTTCTAATCTGAGAAGGGTGTAGCTAATCACATCATGATCAAGGTCCTGTTCCATTAGGAAACAATGCAAGAGCTTATTGGCTTTCTGTAAAGTCAGAACGGAGAAGGTCATCCTTTGCAAAGATCTCTCTCTCTCTCTCTCTCTCTCTCTCTTTACTCAGCACCTGTACGAGATAAACCAATATGTAAAATAATAGTTGAGTTGAACATCTGATAAGAACATTTTACTAGTGCCCATCAACCCAACTGATCACAAACCTGCGATGGAAGGTCCAACATGATCAGCTTGATTAGAATCAGCCTCATTCACTGGTTGATCATCAGGTGGCTGATCATCTTCCGGTTCAGGATTAGGCTACTCAGCTTTTGACTGCGATTTGCCGGGGTAGAGTGCAGGGGGCTCGAGTTGCTGGTACCTTGGCTTGTTCTTCTCAAGGAGAAGGTAGGTGTTGCAGTACCAAAATAACAGTATCTTAGTTTGTGCCACCACTGTATCGCTAATTTTGCTTCCTCCAAAAGATATGCGCTCCAGTGCCTGCGAATAGGAGAACAAACTTTTCTTTATTAGAAGTGTTTTTATTTAGACTATGCGGAAGCTAAATAATCTAAGATGATTGATACGGGTAAAATATGGATACATGACTCCAACAGCAGAAGATATCCAGTGTTTAAATTCAAATTATTGTGTCGTAGCCAAAACGCATCAAACACGAAACAACTTTTGAAGCAATGGCGCTTCATAGCAAATAACTAATTCTGTTGGATAGGATCAGTGTTGACGATAGCTTACAACAAGATATTGTTCAGTGCGTACTATTTGCAGAAACCATTCACTTTTATGAAGTTGTATTGAATTAACCCTCAGATCAGTTGGAAATAAAAAAAAAATCATGGCTCTCTCCTCACCTGTTCTCCTGTTTGAATATCAAATGGATTCTGATGTTCAAATTGAAGACCACTAAATTCATTGATGCAGAGTCCCTGAAAGAATACACAAAACAATTTCATTAGCGCCTAAGTAAACGAAACCATATCTTGGAGCTTTTTTTTTTTAGCATGAGAAAGAGTTTCCTATTGCTGATTCCATAAATTTTAATTACTTAAAAGAGGATTCTGCATACCATCTAATGAGAGAAGCGAGGATTCCATAGGCAGACCTGCATCCATGCTCGCCTGAGGAGCAACCAGAATGCAACAATGACTCAACGAGACTGTCATTTCTCTTTTGAGAGGAAAGACCACTTTCAGCAGAATTGTAGTCAATGGATATTAGATCAGACAAAAATTCAGCAGGATTTTCATGATCAGGGCAACGGTAGCTGTTATATCAACATTAATATAACAATTGTTCAGAATGAACCACACAAGATGGGTACCTAATAACATTAAGTTGAACTGATTACTAGTGCACTACCAAAACATTAACAAAAAATACTGAACAAGTTAAAGAGAGCACTTGTTTTCACAGAAACAACATTTTTACATATTTTTGCAACAATGGTTTGTACAACTTGAATAAAAAAACAATGAAAAAAAAGTATTCATACTAGTGCAAAATATTTTTCTCAACTTGAAGCCAAAATGGAAATATTTACTCCATTTTGACGGAAAAAACCCTCCTTTTTCTGATTTTGTCACCCGAGTCCTAATAACTTTAATAATTCACCAGACGAATTGGTATATATTTACGAAGTCAAATTAGAAAGGTGGATTATCTCAGTATTATCATTTGTTTCAAGTAAAATTCTATATAGTGAAGTGTTAAATTTAAATATCTGACATGTTAACTCATTCGATATATCAATAAGTTATTATCATAATTTTTCAAGACATCCCCGTATGAAGAATGTGGTATGGAATAAAACAGAGAAGTTTAGAATGAAAACCCAAGTTTAAACAAGTGATCCCTCAGTTAGCAAGACAATGTCATCGAATTTATTATAAACTGAACCTCTTGACTGATGAATAGAGCAAATTACTGTATGGCCATCTTGAGCAAGTTGTTGGAGAGTTTCCAGTTCCACCACTTTCTCAGCCTGAAAGGCATCGAGTCCTGCAAGCACCAGAAGTAAATTTGTGATGAATGAAAGAAAAAAAAAGTTATAATTTGGAGTTCAACTTCAGCTTTTGTCAAAAGCTATGAGAATGGAAAAGCCATTTAGTCATAATCACATCATTGTGCAGAAAATACAAAAGCTTTAGATTATAAAGCTAAACATCAATTGAAAGCAGCAAGGCAGCAGTGCCTACGTAGATGATGTTAGAGTATACTTAATATTGAGCAGCGCCTACAGAGTATGTGCTTGTTTGGGAACACCGTTTCCCAAACGGTGCACAAATTACAATATAGAACCATCTCGAAATTTGTAAAAATCATTTTGAAATTCATTAAAACCATCTCGAAATCCGCAAAATATCTCGAAATCTGTAAACTCATTTCTCCCAACGGACTTCCCAAACATACACATTATATTGGTCATGTCCTAAGCTATATTATATGCAGAACTCATCTGTAGCTAGGCAAGTTATGGAAAGGCATACTTACCAGTAGTTGATTCATCAGCAAATATAACAGACGGGCTTGCAAGAAGTTCACAGGCCAAAGATAAGCGTTTCTTTTCACCTCCACTAATTCCCCGAACTTTTGCATCATCGACAATAGTATCAGCACAGCTTACCTTCAGAAGAAAGAGATTCAAGTTGTCAAAGGGGGTAAATATGACCATAGGAGTAGAGTAGGAATATTTAAATCCATGATATGCATTTAACTTCTGATAGTGGCTATGGAAAGCAAGTGTATTGAAACAGAAAGCATCCCTTCTTAATAATCAGCGATCACTTCAACTCAGCAGAAAGAAGAACAATGGCTCTTACATCCCATAGCAAGCATCCTAATTAATCATCAGCAATCACTTTAACTCAAGAAATCATAGCATAAGAGGGCATCTTACCAGTCCTAGTTTGAACAAGAGATTTTTCACATATTCATCCCTCTCTTCCACGGAAGATATGCCAGGCAGCTGCGGTTCAGTGGCAAGGGACAACGTTTCTCGCATTGTGAGCTGTGAGAAAAACAGTTCAAGATCACACTACAGAAGTAATGAAGAGGAAATTAAAGGTGTGCAATGGGAAAAAAAATTACAGCGAACGGAAATGGATTTCATAGTTTTTAGAATCTGAGCTATTAATTATCGATTTCATCAGACCAGAGGCAATCCAAACACACAGACCTAAAATTGACTCCCTCTCTAAGCACACCATACATGCGAATCACAAGCACAGAGAGAGTTGCATAACAGTGTTGTGGAAAAAAGTTTACATTTTTAACTGATTTGCATGCAAGCAAGCATGACACGTCCGTTGATTTAGGTGTTTGATCAAGATCATAAAATAATTCAATGTAATGCTCATTAAACAACTCTTAACTTCGCACTCCCAATTTAACTTTACTGTGGATTTCTATATTCTTTATAAATTAACATTTAGGTATTTACACTTCTATTTTTGACATTGTAGAGTTAAAATGATAATATCACAAGCACTTTCTTGACAAAATATAAATTTTATTTATGATTCCTAAATAAATATCAAATACATCACTATTTCACTTACGTTATATTTTTTTTTTTTTGTGAAAATATGCCCAACCTGTCCCAGAAAACGACTGGAACAAAATTTGGGTATATTTGCACTGTACTAACTGTTGTCCTAAATCCTAACCCGAATCTAGAATTTTATTTAATATTAATATACGCACGTTTACACACATATTTTTAAAAAAATAACCATGCATAAAAATAAAAATGGAGGTAAAAAAACAGAGGGAGATAATTTAATTTAAAATAGTTTTAAAAACTAACTCAATTTCAACACTTTATTTTTAAAATTATATTTTAAAATCACAAGAAAAAATTTAGAGCCACCCGAACAAACCTTAATATTTTTTCCCTCTATAGAAAATCCCCATTGCCTTTACCCTTTTCCTTCTCGCTGGTGGGGTGCGCGTGCAGGGTTTCTATTCATCACCCCCTCTACGTTCTTCAATCCCCCCCCCCTCCTCCTCCTCCTCCTCCTCCTCCGTCTTCTACAGTTCGCCATCATTGTGTGTATTAGCTTCTTCCTCTGTTCGCGACGCTGTCATGGTGAAGCTGGGGTGATCAGTTTGCTACTTGCTTCTTCTTCCCTTCGCCGCGTTTTGTGGTACGAGTGAAGCTTGAGTTGCTGCGCGCGCGTCATTATTCTTGGTTCTTCAGCGCTGGACCGTCTTTGTCTCTTTCTTCTGTTTCTGTGATTAAGGTTTAGGGATTCAACCACTCATTTCCTCGTTACTTCATTGTCTTTTCTGCTATTATTAAGCTCGAATCCCTTTTTCCCCTTTGGAGGTTTCTACTTTTCTGCTGATTGAAAGTGTTAGATAAAAAAATGATTATTCGCGAAGATACTTTCTTTTGAAACCTCAAAGATACTTAGTTGAAAAATTGATTTTCTTTTGAAACCTCAAAGATACTTTATTGATGCTTGGGAGCATATTATTTGCTGGTAGTTAATTGATTGGGCTATTTGTTGTATGAAATTATCCTCTTTAATGTAGTTCAAAAGTTTAAGGAGGGTGCTTAAATTTGTGGAGTAGAATATATCTTATGAAATTATTGAAGACCTTATAAGATAAACTACTCGTTTGGTTGTTAGCAGAAGGGAGCACAAATCGTTCACAGTTCTTCTTGAGAGTTAAAAGAAAAAGGCCCTTTGTTCCCATATGTTCCGTTTCTAACTTATTATTGCAATTACTATTCTACCGTCAATAAATTATCTTGGTGTTGGTATATACGATATATCCACTAGTACTTGATGCTTTTGACACCTACATTTGAATGGAAGTGGTGGCATTATTGTGTACAAGTCTGTTGGGAAAGGGAAAATGGAAGCATGGATGGGTATCTCGTTATTTTGCCCACTTCTGTTATTTAAGTCAAATTAATAATCTGGTCTCTAAATTTTTGTTTTCATTTGCAGGAGCTTTGATCTGCGAGATTGTCGCGTAGCTTGGAACTTTGGAGCGAGTCCGTCAATCTACAACTCCTCTCAAATGGGCCTCATCCAGCTAGTACGAGTATCCAGAAGATTCACCCATACCAGCTTCTTTCACTCTCCTAATCTTTTTCGTTCTTCTAGTCTTCACCCTTGTTCTATTATCTCAATTCCTAGTTCCCTAGTTTCTGTAGGAAGTTCTATTTTCTATCAATATCTGAAACCCCCAGACCGAAGCACATTTGGATCTGTAAGAAACCACCCTTCTTCGGGCTACCACACATCCATCTGCGATAGCATAATGCAAGCAGAAGCTTTTTCTAAAGCCAAAGACACGAACCCAGACAATGTTGAAGGTCCCACAGCTGAAGCAATCTGTAAACTTTTATCAAGCAGTCCTAGTTCTAGTGTTGAAGAGTCTCTCAGTAATATTTCAGTGGAGTTATCACCAGAACTGGTAGTTGAGGTTTTAAAGAAGCTAAGCAATGCTGGTATTCTTGCACTGTTGTTCTTTCGCTGGGCTGAGAAGCAAAAGGGGTTCAAATACAGTACAGAGAGCTACAATGCTTTGATTGAGGCATTGGGTAAGATTAAACAGTTCAGGATGGTGTGGAATTTGGTTAATGACATGAAACATAAAAAGTTGTTGACCAAAGACACATTTGCATTGATTTCACGGAGATATGCAAGAGCTAGAAAGGTCAAAGAAGCAGTGGAGACGTTTGAGAAGATCGTGCAGTTTGGGATGAAGCTGGAAGTTTCAGATTTTAATAGATTGATTGACGCTTTGAGCAAGTCAAGGTGTATTGAGAAAGCACAGGAGTTGTTTGACAATATGAAGAAAAGAAGGTTTACACCTGATGTCAAGTCCTACACAATATTGCTAGAAGGGTGGGGTCAGCAACAAAATTTGCTGAGGCTCAATGAGGTCTATCGGGAGATGAAGGATGAAGGTTTTGAGCCTGATATTGTTACCTATGGCATTATGATCAGTGCTTATTGTAAGGCTAGGAAATATGATGCAGCTATTGAGCTCTATCATGAGTTGGAAGCCAAAAATTTGAGGCCTACTCCACATATATTCTCCGCTTTGATTAATGGATTGGGTTCGGATAAGAGATTGGATGAGGCTCTCAATTTTTTTGAAAAATACAAGGCTAGTGGTTTTGCCCCAGAAGTACCAACTTATAATGCTGTTGTTGGGGCCTATTGCTGGTCAATGAAGATGTATGAGGCGTACAGGATGATTGATGAAATGAAAAAAAGTGGGGTTGGTCCAAATTCCCGAACATTTGACATAATACTACATCACTTGATCAAGGCTCGGAAAACAAAGGAAGCTTTCTTAGTTTTCCAGAGAATGAGCAGTGACTCTAATTGCGAGCCTACTGTGAGCACTTACGAGATCATAGTGAGGATGTTTTGTAACGAAGAGCGAGTTGATATGGCAATCAGGATTTGGGATCAGATGAGGATGAAGGGTATTCTTCCCGGAATGCACATGTTTTCCACCTTAATCAATGCATTATGTCTTGAAGACAGATTAGATGATGCTTGTAAATACTTTCAAGGGATGTTGGATGTAGGCATTCGACCTCCTGGTTCAATGTTTAGTAACTTGAAACAGGCTCTTCTTGATGGAGGCAGGGAGGATACAGCTAAAATATTGTCTCAGAAGATTGATAAAATTAGGAAAATCCCTTTCATTGGATGAGGGTGGAGTAATATCACCAGAATCACGAGGGATGCCTAAGGTCACCGAACTGTTTTTGGCGTACGATCCACTCAATAATTAAGCTGACATTCCAAGGATCATTGCCCAAGTTGGCGGCATCTGAGGATGGCCAAAGTCCAGAAGTTTGATCCGTGCCATCTTGGCTTACAATTCACCCATTTCTTACATTTGACTTTCCTATGAAAACTTCAGCTGTTCAAACTTCCAAGTCCTTGAGATGATAATTTCTCTTCCATTGTTCCCCCTTTCCAACAACCATGGCATTACATGTTTTTTGGCCAGAAAATTGCAACTCCCGGGGTTTCTCTTCCTCTGGCAACAGCTGAACTTCGGTTATTCATCATGTTTTGCATTCTGCATGGATTGAAGGTTCCGATCTGCAGTTCATCACTAGAGACTAAATAGATCAAAACACCCTTTCCATGAGCGCTGAATTTTGTGAAGACCATCTAGACCAAGAGACCAGACTCCAGAGAAACATATTTCTGACTCTCACAGGAAGTGGTGTCCTGTCCTCTATGGTGTATTCTATATTCTTGGGTTTTCAACTTCAATCAAAGCTCTATAGCGTTCTTAACAGAGAATTCCCTACATCAACGAACCTCCAAGGTTCAGGAGGCAGAATCCTAGCAGTTAAGAGCCTGGCTGAAACCTGAAGGACAGTGTCTAACAGGGACCAGTCCTAGTGGGTCGTGAGCACATCTGACAATTAGTTTTCATGAGCATTTTTTGTTCAATAATTAGTTCAACAGTGATTGTTTCTTTCTGTGTATTTTTTATAAATATGTTATTATTATTGCAAAATATCTTTTTATTTCTTTACATCTAAATAAATGCTTTCATGAAAGTTGAGTTCCTCGTAGAACGGCGTATTAAGGTTTGAATCTATGTTGGAAGAGTTGTCCCACATCTAATGTCCAATTATATTTTACATATGTTTACCTGTAATAGAATGATATCAAGATAATACTATTTTTCTTGATATTTAAAAGTTAAATGCCCCTTTTTTTATTACAATACCTTTTGCTTTTCAAGTCAATACTTCCTTAGGTTTAAGATAATATATTATTTTAAATTTTTTGAATTTTTATTACTATTTTAAAACAGATTTTATCTAGATTTAAAAATCATAAAAAAGTTTTGAAATTTTAATTTAATTTTAAAAATTTTATCACGCTCCCCGACGATCTCTCCCCTTCCCTCTCCAACCTCTCTCACTCAGCCATCTCTCCTTCCCTTTTCAACCTCTTCCGACGACGTACACGATAGGTCGATAGCCCTCCGTCCTCTGCGAAACACCCTACCCCCGCTTTATCCTGTGCACCCCTACCGCTCATTATGGCATGTTGCAATTGCACTTGCACTTGCAAAGACGCGGTCTTTGCCTCCTGTGCCTTTTGTCTTTGCCTGCCAAACCCATGCCTCTATGCTAAGTTGCGCCGCTCGCGCTTCTAACTCCTCGCGTTGCCTTTTCCATCTTTAGCTCTTTCTCTCTCAACCGCCGCGCCACCGATTCTTCCGTCGTGCCTAGAAGTGCGCGTAATGCCTTTCTCTCTTCTCGGCTAATGTTTGTTGCAATTGTTCTCCGGTACATCTATCGTTTATTACCTCCCGTTTCTCATATCGTGCGAAAACCGAACATTTGAACAGAAACAAAATAAAAAGGATAAAGATGTAATTCTAACAATAAAATTATGGTCAGGAGCGTTTGGTACCATAAAGTGTTTGAGGGTGTAAAAATGTACATGAAATTTTAAAAGGGTGCAGATTTGACAATGCTAACGGTTTTCAGAAAACGGACGTTAACCGCATTCACGTTGGTGTCCACATTGGCAAGACAGCGAGGTATGCTTTTAATACTTCGTGTGTATTTTTGCACCTCGATAATTTTATGGTGCTAGATACTCCTCGGCCATAACTTTGTTGGTAGAATTGCACCTTTACCCTAATTTATTTAAATCATCAAATATTTTCCTCATTATTATCAACTTTAGAAAAGAAAATGAGTTTCCAAATGATAAATGGATTCAAATTTTTCTTTGATTCCCTTTCTATGACTTATAGAATTGATCTCTCTATCATAACCTCAGACATTCTCAATGGCAGCCACATAAAAGTGCTTTAGCATGTTTCCAATCATAGAGTCACATTTTTGGCCATTTTTTAACAATAAAGCCATATGCATTGCCTTAACTTTAGGGTCCTGGACAATCTGCAAATCAAAGTCTGTGTTGAGTATAAACTGCAAAGCATTTGAGTCTTCCAACATACTCTGATGCAATCTCATCAATCACTTGCAATAACATCTACATTGTCCACACCAACTGGTATAGAACTCCACAAGAAGAGGGGTTTCACAGTTTAATATCGAATTTTCCCACAGCTCTTTAGTGATAGGTAACACCACTGCATGTGGAGACCTCGAACGCAAGAGGCCATCTAAAAATTGAACTCAAGGCAAATCAAGCAAAAAAAAATGACCCTCGTTTTAGAGACGGAAAATAGCTTTTGAGAAAATAGTTTTAGCGACACATGAAGTTTTCGAGAAAATCTCTCTACGTCGCCGTCGCGGCAGCTGCTAATGATCAAACCGAAGAGTATTCAGTGATCAAATCGAGTTGGAGTTGAATTTTTATTTTTTTTTATAGAAAATAGCTTCACCTACAAAAGAAAAGGTATAAACTTTTTTGATTCGTTCCCCAAATGTCAGTTTCACTGTATTTTAATTGAAATTATTATTTAATACACTCAACAATTGTGTCATGGATTTATTTATGAGCAAAATTTTACCAATAAAGTTATGGGCAAGGAGCATCGGGCATCATAAAATTTTCGAGGTGCAAAAATACACATGAAGTTTTAAAAGCCTGCCTCGCTGTCTTGCCGATGTGGATGCTAACGTGGACGTTGTTAATGTCCGTTTTCTAAAAACCGTCAGCGTTGTTGAATCTGCACCCTTTTAAAACTTCATGTGTATTTTTGCATCCTCGAACACTTTATGGTACGAGACGCTCCTCGACCATAACTTTTATTGTTAGAATTGCACATTTGCTCAAATAAAAATACAATACTTGGGCATGGAGAAATTGATCAATCTCATTCTAGCGGATACGGCCTATTTCTAATTCACTAACACATTTTTAAAATTGAAAATAAAAAAATCTAAAACTAAAAATTAATTTCAATTTTTAAAAATTTTAAAACTTAAGATAACTACGAACGAGGCCTTAGAGTATGGTAAATTTTGATGTAATTTGATTAGAATATCCTCATTAATAGCGATAGATTGTTCGGGCAAGATACATCTAGCGTTTATTCCCTCCCTTTTCTCATATTTTGCGAAAACCGAACATTTGAACAGGAACATAATCAAAATACAGTACCTTAGCTTAGAGAAATTGATGAATCTCATTCCGGGCTGCATATTTTTAATTCACAACACATTTTTAAAATTAAAAATAAAAATAAAATCTAAAATCAAAAATTAAAAATTAGTTTCAGTTTTTAAAAATTTTAAAACTTAAAATCACTCCGAACGAGGCTTTAGAGTATGGTAAATTTTGATGTAATTTGATTAAAATATTCTCATTAATGACGATAGAAAGAGTATTTAACATTATTTACATTGTAATTATTATTCTTAATGAAGTGTGAAATTATACAAAAATAATCATTAACATTTTTGATATTTTGAAGTGACCTTTTTCCCCCCAAAAAAAACGATCAACATAACAGCGATGGAAGGATGTGGTTTGTGCCCTCATCAGAATGATAAACATTGCGATGAGATCTTTGGATAGTTTCATAGTTTAAGTTTAAAATTTTTAGTGAGTGACTTTTTCAATAAGAAATATTTTTTATGAATAACAGTTAAAAATATATTTATTTTAAATTTTATTCGTATGAAAAAATGAAAATTCTTGAAAATATAAATATAAAATGCTTGGTCCAGTACAAAGTGTATGATATATTATCTAATTTTATTAGATATGATATTAGTTAGGAAAACAGGAAGTGAGAGTCTTACCGGCTTGGGGTTCTCTCTTCTCCTTCTTGGAGTCTCCTCTCGTGTGAGTGCGTTTTCCCAGTGAGCTTGGGGTTCCGACGCCTTTCTCTCCGGCCCTTGTCGGAGGGGAGGTCGTCCGGCTTGGGGGTGCCCCTGTTCTTTTGTTTTGATGTGGGGTTGCTTTGTTTCTTTGGGGTTTGGCTAGAGGGAGGAGCGGTCGAAGCTTGGAGGAGATCGGAGGTTCTGATGTGCTGCAACAGGGAGATTTATGTTTCTTGGTGCCTATTCCTGATGGACTCAAGCTTTTTCTTCCTGCGATTTCTTCCGATTTGGTATGGAATCTTGTCTCTTCTTCGGTTTGGCTTGGTCTCTTATCTCTGGTTTTTCCTTTTAGGTTTGGTGGTTTGAGGCTGGGGAGGTGGTGTTGGTTGATCTGTGTTGAGGCCGATGAGAAGCTGTTGGTGTCGACGGTGGTGTTTCTTTCCTCACGAGGTTGTCCTGTGTGGAGTTTGGGATTCTGCTCTCCTTATAGCAGAGAAGTTTAGGCATTGGAGGCGGTTGTTTGAGTGGTTCTGTCAACCCTCTTCCCTTCGTGCTGATACCATTGGTGTGTCCTCTTCGTTCCGGCTACGGCGATTGCTCCTCATCTGTCTCTTTATGTTTGTTTTAGGGTTAGGGTTGTGTTGGTGGTGTTTGGGTTTTGGGTTGTTTTGATTGGACTTTTGATTTGTGTTTTGTGTGGCTTGTTTTTCGTTGGGTTTTTTTCGTTGCTGCGTTGTTTTGTTCTCTGCGTTGTTTTGCGTTGTATCGTTACTGCGTTTTATAATATCTTCGTTGGCTAAAAAAATATTAGTTAAGTTAGTTAATATGGTAAAATGACAAATATAACCCGATATTATTTCTCAAGTGCACCCAGTATTCTAATATTTTTCTAGGTACAATTTTGCCCCTTTTATTTTTAATTTGGTGCAATTTCATCCATTCCCTAACTTTTAGTCAATTTTTTTAGGGGAAATTAATATTATAGTCTTCAACTTTTAACTTATTTAATTCAGTCCCTTAAATTATTTTATGAAATTAAATTAATAAAAAATGAGTTTTCAATCCCCTCAAAAATTTTTCATGAGAATTTTAGAAATTAAATTTGTTTACAATAATTCATTCATTTAGGGTCAGAAAAGTTACATTTTCATTTAGGTCTAGTTTAGTGTTAGAAGAATAAAATTTTTCTTTATTTCTGAATTTCATAGAAACAACATCTATGATTCAATTTTTTTACGAAGATTCCGAAAATCAAATTATTTTTTCCATCCATTAAGACAAGAAATGTCATATTATTTTATTGCTTGTTTGGGGTTTGAAAATGAAATTTTTTCACTGTCTCACATTTACATAGAAACATCCTCTATAATTCACTGTCACCGCCGGCACCACTGCCAAAATTAGCATCGATCACTCCACCATATGCAGCTTCCCCGGCGAATGAAGCGATGGTGGACAAATCATCTCCACCTCCTCTTGATGACAACCACCTTCACCAGCTCCGGTGTTCGACGTTGCAGCAATCTTCAGAATTATTAAATTTAAACTGAGAACCCCACTTCACAGCGACTCCCCATAGTTCTAGATTTTCAATGCCTCAACAGCATCCCCCATTACCTTCCACAGGATTCGCCATTGCCACGCCATCTCCAACGAACTCTGAAACGGAAGACGAAGGCGTAAACCAAACCGCTCGAAACCATGC
>JANTPZ010090935.1:0-16460 GCA_025593235.1 Vachellia pachyceras | reverse complement strand
TCAATCTATTAGTCAAAGCCAATATGATCAGTTACTTGCTCTATTACAACCTCAACCTGCTGCTGCTAATCATGGACCACACAATAACTCGTCTGTTCTAAAGACTGATGACCATCCCTGTGTCAATAAGCTATCTACACTCACCTTGTTCCCTAATATTAAATCACGAGGTCTGTGTGCTGCCTTAGCATTTGATCCTTTCAATTGTTGGATAATTGACAGTGGAGCTACCATTCATGTTTGCCATTCGTTACAAATGTTTACATCATACACGCATATTCCTCCCATTACAGTAAATCTTCCAAACAATACTTCAATTGTTACCAGCATCTCTGGTAATGTTAAACTCAACCACCACATCAATATTTCCAATGTCCTTTACATACCAAAATTTCATTACAATATCATCTCTGTCTCTCAACTTACAAAAGAAATCTCATGTTATGTCATATTCTCTGCATCACATTGCTTTATACAGGATATGAAGACATGGAGAACGATTGGTACAGCTGAAGTTTCTCGAGGATTGTTCAAGGTGCATAGTCACTTACCTATGAAAGCTGATGTTCATTCTGTATCAGCCATCAATTCCTTTTCACAAAATTCCTCCTTTGATTTGTGGCACTTTCGCCTCGGGCATCTATCATCAAAAGTTTCAAACGCTTTAAAACAACAGTTTCCTTTTATTTCCTGTAATTCCTCTGGTGCCTGTGACATATGCCATTATGCGAAACAAAAGAAACTTTCATTTCCTATCAGTAAATCTAAAACTACACATTGCCTTCAATTGTTGCATGCTGATATCTGGGGACCTTATCACCTTAGTTCCATACATGGGCATCGCTATTTTTTGACTGTTGTGGATGATTTTACACGTTATACTTGGGTCTGTTTTCTAAAAACAAAGTTTGAGGCACGTGCCTCCTTACAGGACCTCATAGTTTTTCTTGAAAAACAATTTAATCACAGTGTCAAAACTGTGAGAACTGATAATGGAGTTGAATTTCAAATGACTTCCTTTTACTCTTCTAAAGGCATTCTACACCAAACATCTTGTGTTGAGACTCCACAACAAAATAGCATTGTAGAGCGTAAGCACCAACATATTCTACAAGTGGCTCGTTCTTTGATGTTTCAATCACATTTGCCATTATCATACTGGAATTATGCAATTTCTCATGCCATTTATATCATCAACAGAATCCCCACTCCTATTTTAAACAATGCAGCTCCATTTCAACTTTTACACAACCTTCCACCTGATTACACACAGTTTAAAGTCTTTGGCTCCTTATGCTTTGCTTGCACATCATCCACACATAGAACTAAATTTGATTCCAGAGCCCATAAGTGTGTTTTTCTTGGCTACAAACATGGCACCAAAGGATACATTCTCCTTGATATTAACACTCACCGAATTTTTATCTCTAGACATGTGCTCTTCTATGAGTCTATTTTCCCTTATTCAAACTATTCCCCACCTGCAACCACCATCCCTATTCCCAACACCATTGACGACAGTGATCTTGATTTTCACTTGAATTCCACTACCCTTGTTACTAATTCTTCCACTACTTCTAACTCCCCTACATTTGCTTCCCCATCCCCTTCATCTGATTCTCATCCCCCTTCCACTACTCCTATTACTCATTCTCCCACACCTTCTATCTCCCCCACATCTGCTTCTCCATCACCTTCCCCTCCTAATCAACCTATCCGTAAGTCCAACAGATTACATCACAAGCCTACATACTTAAGTGACTATCACTGTTTTCAACTTACATCAGCACAATCTGCATCCATGTCTGATTCCTGCAAACATCCCCTCTCATCCGTCTTGTCATATGGTAAGCTCTCTCCTTCCCATAAACACTTTGTCTGTTCCATTTCAATTCCTCTTGAACCCAGAAATTTTCATAAAGCCAACCAGTATCCTGAATGGCAGCAGGCTATGAGGTCTGAAATCACAGCTTTAGAGCAAAATAATACCTGGACTTTGACTACCCTTCCTAAGGGAAAATTTCCTATTGGTTGTAAATGGGTGTTTAGGACAAAATTTCATGCTGATGGTACTTTGGAAAGATACAAAGCCAAGTTGGTTGCCAAGGGATACACACAAACTGAGGGGGTAGATTATTTTGACACTTTCTCCCCTGTAGCAAAAATGACAACAGTCCGTCTTTTACTTGATGTAGCTGCTTCATCCAATTGGCATCTTGAACAGCTTGATGTCAACAATGCATTTTTGCATGGGGATCTTAATGAGGAAGTCTACATGTCACTCCTTCCAGGACTTTCCACTCCTAATACTGGTCTGGTTTGCAAGCTGCAAAAATCCATTTATGGCTTAAAACAAGCCTCACGCCAATGGTTTGCCAAACTCTCTTCTGCCCTACTTTCTTCTGGTTATGTCCAATCCAAATCAGATTATTCATTGTTCACAAAGCATTATGATAATTCCTTTACTGCCATTTTAATCTATGTTGATGACATTATCCTTGCTGGCAACAATATGGGGGAAATCACTCACATCAAAACGCTTCTTGATTCTGCATTTAGAATCAAAGATCTTTGTCCTCTTAAATTTTTTCTTGGACTTGAAGTTGCTAGATCCTCTACTGGTATCTCTCTCAATCAACGCAAGTTTGCCTTAGAAATTCTTCAGGATGCAGGCTACTTCGGCTGTAAGCCCCTCACAACACCTATGGCTCGCCACACCAGGTTATCCCAGGACAATGGCACTCCTCTCACTGATGTTGCCCCCTATAGACGATTAGTTGGTAGATTACTTTATCTTACAACCACCCGACCTGATATATCCTATGTGGTACAACAACTCTGTCAGTTTACCAACTCACCTACCAGTGTGCATTACCAAGCTGCTCTGCGGGTTCTTAGATACATCAAAAGTTGCCCTGGTAAGGGATCTTCTTTCCAACTAACTGTCCTTTCCAGTTAAGAGCTTTTAGTGATTCCGATTGGGGTGGTTGTCCTGATACACGCCGCTCTCTCTCTGGCTATTACATTTTTCTTGGGCATTCCTTGGTCTCTTGGCGCTCCAAGAAGCAGACCACAGTCTCACTTTCCTCTTCCGAAGCTGAATATCGTGTCATGCGCTGTGTAGCTTGTGAAATTCAGTGGTTGCATTACTTACTTTCAGATTTGTGTGTTCCCCATCCTTCTCCTACAATGCTTTACTGTGATAACCAGTCTGCAATACATATTGCCTCTAACCCCACTTTTCATGAACGTACCAAGCATTTGGACCTTGATTGCCACTTTGTCAGGGAAAAGGTACAAGCTGGGCTCATTAAATTGTTACCTGTCAGAAGCAGCAATCAACTTGCTGACATTTTCACTAAGCCCCTTGATCCTCAACCATTTCATGATCTTTTGACCAGACTTGGACTAATCAACATATATGCCCCAGCTTGTGGGGGTAACAGGGACAGTCAGTGGAGTCACTTAATTATTACTTGCTCGATTGTTAAAGTCACCCACTTGTAACTATATTAGTTATTAAGTTATCTAGTGAGCTGTAACCATTCAGTTAGGATAGAACTGTTGCAACTAATTCTCATTGTAACCGTTACATCAGCATCTTTTACTTCACAAACACGTGAATATATATATGACAAACTGTACTTGTCTGATCAGTTGAATAATAATAAAAATACACTTGTTCAGTCTCAATTCTTCTGCTTGCTAGCTGTTATAGACAAGGAGCTTATCTCCATAAGCTACTTTTCCCAATAAGCTCAGAGTTGCAGCTTATCTCACCTACCCTCCAACGGCCAGCTTCTTCTGCTCGCTTCTTCTGTGTTGGCTAGGCTGAAAGGCATATTTGAGAGCTGAGAGGTTCCCAGCGTCGTTTTCTGAAGGGTGAAGCAGCTGAACATCATAGCGAAACCTAAGAGCTGTAACTGGAAGAGGAACGAGAGGAGCTGAGGGAGAATGGTGTCGGCTGGGTTGAGAAACGTGAAGAGCAGAAGAACATAATCAAGCTGAGGGGAGAACTGAGCATCACGAGACCTAACAAGAAAAAAGCTGAAAGGCAGAGAGCTGAGAAGAGCTGGGCGTCGGCTGGAATCAGAGAACAGAACGAGAAAGCTAAGGGGGCTGAAACGAAGAGACAGTAATTAGAAGGCATTAGAATTAATTAGAATTTCTTTAACTTAATTTTAAAACTTGAAAAGAGGAAATTACAGTTCACTTGTCATAAAAAGATACAAAGCTTTTTGTCATATGGAAATCAGCTATTCCTGCAAGATATATGATGCATGGGATGCAATCAGAGACGACTTATTAATTCTAAGAATAGCAATTAGCGATGTTATTGTTGTAGTTACATGTGTTTATTTTATTTTAAGTTTAATTTAGTTTTAATTTACAAATAAGTCACTTATCTGAAGTGTTCCCAAACACATTCACTTTTACAAATAAGTCACTTCTTCCACTGCTTTCCCAAATACAAATCACTTTTACAATCTGATTTATTTTCCAATTGCACTTCTCCATAAGTACTTCTTCGAATAAGTTACTTATCCCACCGTGTTCCTAAATAAATCCAATATTAATGGTCAGAATTGGTAAGTCATAAGCTTTTCCCAATATAACATTATTTCTATATTACATGAAACTTTAAAAAATAAATAATCTTATTTATAAATTAAATTATCTTGTACATATTTTAATAATAAGAACATATGATTTGCTTACATAATTATATATTTTTTATAAGTTACAAGCATATAAATTTTACCGTAGCATAGCAAAAATGACGAACAATTTAAAATATAATACAGGTAAAAGCAATTTATGTTGAGCCTTTTCATTTGCAAAACAAACATGATAGATCATCTACAAATCTGTAGTGTTTGATATCTTAGAAAAGGCATGAACTAATTATGACTCCTTTGTTATTAACTTTTTGAATGCTGATGACACTATTTAGTTTAATTTACATTGTTTGGTTTGTAAAGAAGCCGAATAAAGAAATGACTAATTGGCCTCCTCATATCAGGGTCGAATATGTCTTAAATGAATGAAAAATATTCTTCCAAGAGAATAAACGAGGGATCAACTGTCAAGTTACGTTTGACATTAGGCTAGCCCGACTTGAACTCGCAAACTTGGAGTTTAGGACTGGTCAAGGGCTGATAACACACCATATTTCATTTTATTCATCCTCCCGATTCAAGGTTGCCCTACAAAGTATGGAACAGGTATACTAAACTAAAAGTAGGTGAAATATCAAAAGTTAAAATATCGACAGACAAGCAGAATAATTTTGCTGATGAATCAGTAGTTCCAAAATATCTGATTTCGTCGATAGTGTTTCCTAAGATACTTCAATATCAGATCCCTGTAAGTCCAGTGTCTTTTTGTCTTGAATTCCAAAAATGCTTCTGAGCTCAAGTGAAAGTCTCCTTTACCCAAGGCCTCAAACACAAACGGATCTGTTGATACTTGTGGATAATCATCCGGGTTCATCTTATTCAGAGCAAAGTCCAAGTTCTTCCCAATCCTTCTATCCAAATATGCATCAACAACACAGCCATAAGTTACCAGATCAGGAACCACATTTTCATGCATCATATGTTCAATACTAAGGTGGAGGTCCCAGAATAACTGCATCCTTGAAAAGGCCAGAGCACGAATGTTAAAAGTTGTAACATCAGGACAGAATCCAGCTTCAACCATTCTCAAAAACTCTCTCTGTATGCTTTTCATTTTAAAATTAGCAGCATAAGAAAGTAACAGAAGGTTCCACAAAAGATTCCCCTCACTTTTCCTGCCAAGACCAACATCCCTCACGAACTCACCCAATTCATAGAACTTTTCCTCCTTAATATATGCTAAGGCCATTGACCCAATTGCTTCCTTCTCTATTAAAATTCTAGATCTCTTCAGACGGCCATACGCATTTTCCATCTCTTCCAAATGGCCAAAAATACTATAATACTTAAGATAGGTATTACCAGTCAAAGCATCAACATAGAAGCCCCTTGAAACCATTTCCTTCAATGCGTTGTCCATCAGTTTCAGTTGCCCTCCTTTTCCAAAGCAAGTAACAGCCAATGAGTAAACATCAGGTAGTATATCAAAATTCCTTAAGTTCATGTATCGTAGTGTTTTCATCACTTCATCAAAATGCCCATGTTTCCCATAGGCATCAAATAAATTTGAAATTAATTGAAGACTAGGCACAAAAGAACTATGTATGAGCTGGTCCCATATAGTCTGTGCTTGAGGAAAGAGGCCATTATCTGCATAATAAAGCATTAACACACATAGGGTAGGCATTTTAGGCAGAAAACCATCAACAGCCATTTCATGCGAAAGACCTTCAAGTTGCTTAGACATTCCCTTCCTACTCAACTTTTCCGGCAAAGAAGGGCAATCTACATTGCTATTCCTGCCCCTAAAACGACCTGATTGCTTCCGCCGCCAGATTTTCTGCTTCAAGCACAACCAAAAGAAAGTGACGTTAGAATAAACACCAAACAGTGGTTGTTAATATAAGTCTACAGCAGGAAATATAAACTCTCAAGCAGGGACGTAACTGGTTTTATAGAAACAGCTGCAACCTTTTTCTCATAAACACGTCCAAGATGAAAAAGGTGGCACGTCACATTTTCTGGCTCCGCCAAACTCAAGTATAATAAAGTTCTTGCATAAACCATAACGGAAAAAAATTACCATTTCCACCCAGTGGAACATGTTATTGAAGAAGTGACAACAACCATATAACTGGATGGCTTGCGTCAGTACCAAACATCAGGACTCAGAGGCAATCAGTGATTAAAGAAATCTTCATCAAATACAAACTTAAAACGACATAAAATTACTGCGAAGATACTTTATATTTATTTTCAGGTAAAGCTTTTTTTTTGGATTACATATTGACCACCGGATTTCAAATGTTTTCGTCTTGAAAAATAAACAGGCTTAGCAAAGGACGAGCACATGCTCTGCAAATTTGATATTTGGCCATGCTAAAAGATGAAATGAAACAACTCATCTCAAGCACTTGAGCATAAACAGTAGGGGAAGAATACCTTACGCTCTGGAGCACTCTCGGAATCTTCTTTAAGTGAGGAAACCAGCGAACGACTTGATTTCGCGGTTGAGAGAGGGCAGATGGGGCGCAAAGAGGCGACAAAAGATTTCACTTCCATTAATTGGAAAGGACAGAATAGTTGATAAATTTTGCCTGTCCACTTAATAGTTCATCGAACTCGTCAATTCAGGGCGGCATAGTAACGAGTACCTAAAAAAAGGTCATGGGTATTCAAAAAGAAGCTGAAAAAAGACTCGAGAAACTTTACTGGGTCCAATTTTCCACTCTTACTGCTTGCACCCTCAAGCTGATTATCAACATCGATAAATCGTTCTTGGTCCATGGACTTCCTGTGTTCAAGGGAGACGAGTTTGGAATCGGCGGTCACCACCTACTGTGGGCCACCCTCCAGCACCATGCCAGTACACGTTGATCGCCGATGCCCCATCGCCGTTCAAATCCTCCCATTGATCATCGTTCAAAAGGAACCGGTCTCATCGATTCGTTGCAAATGAGGGAAAGGAAGGAGGAGCACCGAATGCAATGTGCGGCCAAGATTATTTGGATATCCAATGGCTATTATGCCCCAACTTTGTTAGCAATAAATGCAAAGTTAACGTGGAAATTTTATCGGGAAGTTTTGTCGAGGCTTGTTTTTTATGGCGAATGGAAAC
The DNA here is from genome assembly GCA_025593235.1 of Vachellia pachyceras. Lineage (NCBI taxonomy): Eukaryota > Viridiplantae > Streptophyta > Magnoliopsida > Fabales > Fabaceae > Vachellia > Vachellia pachyceras. The sequence continues at coordinate 8,723 of JANTPZ010090935.1, read as the reverse complement.
AGTGGAAGAATTGAAATTGGAATTGAAATTCAATTACATGTGGTAGTCATATTTGATATGTTGAATTATAATTTCATGTGGAATTTTTTCCACCAAAATTCATGGAATTTAATTTTATACATAAACCCATGGAATTCTTTTTTTTTTCCAATCAAAAGCATGGAATTCATTTGGATTTTATGGAGCGCGTAAATTTTTTGAACCAAAATATCCTCCGTTATGTAAAATAATATTTTTTACTACATTTAAAAAAATCAACATTTATAAAAAATGACATTGATTCCATATTCATTTCCACAGTATACCAAACGTAATTTTAAAGCCCATTTCCATATCAATTTCTACTTCCATCTCCATCTCCATTTTCATCAAAATCAATTACATCGTACCAAACGGGGTATTAGTGTTGTCCGAAAGCTCACAAAATACACCAATGTCACCAATAAAGAGTTGGCAGGAAAATGCCTCACCAATGTCATTGAACTTGTTTGGAACAATATTTCTAAAAATCAAACACACGTTCAACAGTATTTTGTATAAAATGGAATAATCTCTTTCATATATTTATTCAGTTTAAATAAAAATGCTTCTCTATCACATTTTCATATGGACACTTGCAAGTTGTCTAGAAACTTTTTGGGAAAATGAGTTTCAAATCCCAAGTAAGGGACTTAACCATCAAATGGTCCCAAAAATTTAAAAAACTATTAAAAAATCTCAAGAGTAGCTGCTGAGGTTGTTAACGAAGGCTGCTGAGGTTGTTAATGACAACCTCAGCAGCTTCTCTTGAGACCTTTTAATAATTTTTTGAATCTTTAGGACCATTTGATGGTAAAATCCTTTACTTGAGATCTGTAGCTCATTTTCCCAAACTTTTTTATCTAAAGAAATTCTTTATTTATTCCATTGAAAATATATTCAATTTTCCCATGTTATGATTATGCCATAAATAGGCTCCATTAAAGGGTGGGGCAATTTGGTCAGGCGATGGAACCCATGCGGCTTTGTCTTGTCACAGACAAGTGGGAGGAAGAGAGAGCGTTTTAACTTTTATGTGAAACAAATCGCCCAACGCTGCACGACCAGAGAGAGCCACGGCTCGGCAATATTGATTCACTCCTCAATTTCTCCGCCCATTCTCTTGCCTCCCGTATAAATTCCTATCCCTCCTTCCCCTCTTCACTTCCGTCTTTCTTGGGAGCTCGGCTTTTCCTTCTTCGATCCCCTTCCCGATCCAATGGCGACCCTCCTTCAGGGTGTGGGAGTTGCTTCCTCTTTCTCCGCCTCCGCCTCAGCCTCACTTGACTCCAAGAAATTTCAGCTCATCCGATCCCTCACCGGTTCGCTTCCTATCTCTTTTAATTCCTCTCATGCCTTTATTTTCGATTTATTTATCGGTTCTGCTGGACTCGCCTTTGCATGGTGACAGAGATAGTGCCTTCTCGGATGCATAAATCTTTCGAATTCTTGGATTATGATTCCAAATGCTGTTATTTTTCTCTCATTTCTAAGCTCACTTTCTCCTTGGGCGTGTATCATGTCATTGACTCTAAAGTTGACTCCTGCACTTTGGTTTAACGTGCTATTGATTCAGGGAGGAAGGCTGGCATATTTGTAGTCAGATCTGATGCGAGTTTGAGCCTCAATGCGGGAGCTCGTAAGGCTCAAAGCTTGGTTACCAATGCAGTTGCAGTAAGTTATCTGCCTCCCATTACTTTCCCAGTTTGGTTTTCCTCTCCTCCGTTCCAAATCTGTTATTGGACCAACAGAATTGGTTTTATCGCGGACATCGTGTCCCTGATTTTTTTTTCACCGTTTTCTGTAGACTAAAGGAGATAGTTCTGCGGCTACTGCAACATCTAAACCTGGGTGGGTTTCTTACTTTAATCGCTTTATTTTCTATCTCGTCCGCTTCTGTCTATCTCAGTATATCTGGCTTCAGCTTCGTCTTTCTCGTTCCTGCTTGATCATTTTAATCAATGATATCTTGTTATATAAATTATGAGATGGAAGCTATGTTTGTGTTTGCATAGTGCTTTTAGTGATAAATTGACCCCCCCTTTTGTTTTTTGACAAGATAAATTGACCTTTTAATGCAGTCCAATTTAACTCAAATTGATGATACTGTTCCAGTTTTGACTTTAACATTTAATCCAAAAGCCACCCGAGATGGCTCCTCCCATGCACACGGTGCACTTAGAATGATCTTATTATCAGAGAAAAAAAGAAAACATCGGTGAGGGAAAATGTAAAAATCGCAAATCAGCTTAGACATCCTTGTGGAAGAGTAAAGAAGGGAAACTAGCTACCTTATCAATCCTTCAGCATTTTGTTTTTTTCCTTCCATAATTGATATTGAAATGTAAATAACTTCGGATTATAGTCTAACACTTGAAATATATTGTTTAAAGGAACTTGTTAATCTAGCAGCATATTTTCTGTCTGCTTGGAAGTATTGCCTGAAAGTATGAAACGTGTAGAACAATTTTATTTCTTTATTTACACTTTTTGCTCGATTGTTTGTTAATGAACCAAAAAATATATGTAATGTATTTTTATTAGAAAGCAACAATAGAAGCTTGCAGAAAGAAAAAGGCATAGCTGTGCAAAATAGTTCATACAAACCTTACCATATAAACACTTCTGATACAATTCTAGCTGGAATGTTATTGTCAACCCTGAAGCACCTATTCAAATTTTTAGTCTCTGTATCGCAACTAAGCTCAGCACGGATTCCCTAGCAATAACCTTCTAGTGCATATCTAGCTTCAAGTATTCCATATGGGCGGCAAATTACACGCTTATTGATAATAATTTGTAGATGAATTTTCCTTTTTTGGGGGGAGATTTTTCTCTGATGCTTGGGAGTATTGCTTTTGAAATGAAAGTCGCCTTCTCTTGATGGCTGATTTGGGCTCTAAATACCCCTTTACTTGCAGAATGCTAGTGCACTTTAAAAATGTATTTACATGTATTCACAGTCGAGATAGTATTATGGTCCTTCTTCTGGTATCTTTTGATTAGGAAAAACTTCTTTCTAGAAAAAGGGGCAAAAAAATGAAGCAGTGATTGGTGTCTTTACATGTTGATGGCTTTCTATTCAACCAATTTTGTTAGAAAATAAGATACTGCAACAAATAAGTACTATTCCGTGCAAATTCCTCGCGTGAACATCAGGTTCAGTATGTATTCTAGCATGACTGGATCCGCATACATGCAAACTAGCCTATTTTCAGTTGTCTTATTTTAACAAGGCCCAAAAGTGAAATGTTCTACTGTTTATTGTTGTTATCCATTTTGTTATGATTTAGAGTAGTATCTTGGTACAGATAAATGCATCTGATAGAAGAATCTCAGTTCCATTTATTTAGTCCAGTTGTCTGGCCTATTATTTCAGGCTTCTACAATGTCTTGATCCTCTTCATTTTGTGGGTTTATCTGCTTCTTTAAAAAAATTCAACTTTTTTGGAGTAATTAAGCATCAGCAGCTGCCAAATTTTATTATAATGTTTATCTATGCATCTGATGTTGGAGTTAGGGTTTATTTTCTGGAATTAACAAGATGCATATTTGTTTTCAGTCATGAACTTCTCCTTTTTGAAGCCTTGCGTGAAGGTTTGGAAGAAGAAATGGAAAGGGATCCCACTGTATGCGTCATGGGTGAGGATGTAGGTCACTATGGAGGATCTTACAAGGTGACTAAAGACCTGGCCGAAAAGTTTGGTGACCTCAGGGTTCTGGACACCCCTATTGCTGAGAACTCCTTCACAGGGATGGGTATTGGGGCTGCCATGACTGGTCTGAGGCCAGTTGTTGAGGGCATGAACATGGGATTTCTGCTTCTGGCATTTAACCAGATCTCCAACAATTGTGGCATGCTCCATTCCACTTCTGGAGGTCAGTTCAAAATACCGATTGTTATCCGTGGACCTGGTGGAGTGGGGCGGCAATTAGGAGCTGAACATTCCCAGAGACTGGAGTCATATTTCCAGTCAATCCCTGGAATCCAGATGGTGGCTTGCTCAACCCCTTATAATGCCAAGGGTTTGATGAAAGCTGCAATTCGCAGCGAGAATCCTGTGATACTATTTGAGCATGTTCTTCTTTATAACCTCAAGGAGAGAATTCCAGATGAAGAGTATGTATTGTCACTTGAAGAAGCTGAGATGGTTAGGCCTGGGGAGCACGTAACCATATTGACCTATTCCAGGATGAGGTATCACGTAATGCAGGCTGCCAAGACATTGGTGAACAAGGGGTATGACCCTGAAGTAATTGATATCAGGTCTTTGAAACCATTTGATCTGTACACAATTGGGAATTCAATCAAGAAGACACATCGTGTGCTCATTGTGGAAGAGTGCATGAGGAGCGGCGGAATTGGTGCTAGTTTGACGGCGGCCATTTATGAAAATTTTAATGATTATTTGGATGCTCCGGTTGTGTGTTTATCCTCTCAGGATGTGCCAACCCCATATGCTGGACGATTGGAGGAATGGACTGTAGTTCAGCCTGCACAGATTGTGACGGCGGTGGAGAAGCTCTGCGAGTAATTGCTACAAATATAAGTGGAATTGGGATGTGGTTCCGGTGAAGCTTTTCTTGTTGATCACGCTAGAACTTCATTATGATCTTTTCTTTTTTCATTTTTGGCTCCTCATATATGATTTTCTGAAACTTTTAGTTTGATTATAGTCTCATTTTGCTATTCTGCACCATTTATATGTAGTGTAAGAGCTGGGTGAGCACAACATTTTATAACTGCGTACAGTCATTGTTATTTATTTACAAATGCGCATGTATTTGAGTGCTTTTGCATTCACTTTTAAGATTCACATTCACAGACAAATGGGGGTAGTATTGATCAGCATAGTTAAATTTCTTGCTTACTCAGGAACTTAATGGCGTGGTATCTCTGGATTTTTTTCAAGTATGCAAGTTCCAAGAATGGTACATGCAATAAAGTTACCTCCGATGTCTCAAAAGCCAAAACTGATTTGCCATTCGGGTTTTCTGACACTAAGAATAGTGTTGGTAGTTTGGGATTTTAATGTTAATGTAGACTTAGTTACTTTGTTAAAAAATTTTACTTTCCCAGAAAATTACTCGTGTTTAGACTATAGTTCAGTGAGGATTTTTCATACTATGTTTGGGTTTAATGCAAATATTTTGATAACTTGATTGATTAGAAAATTAAAGGTTCATAAAAAGTTTTACAGAAGAAATGCAATCAAAAGTACATATTTGTTGTTATAAAAAAATACATTTGTTAAAAGTTATACAAAAGCTGGTGTGTAGGATGCGAATTGTATAAAAGTTCAGAAAAACCAAGTGAATTGTGAATATTACATAGTTACAAATTTTAATAAAAAGGCATCTACATTTGTTTCATTTTTCAAAACATTCCGATCTAAAATATAAAAATAAAATGAATTTCAAAAGACAATAAAGAATACTTCATTCATCTATCTCACTCACAGAAAGTAGAAACACATTCAGCGCATTCATACTTTTTTATACAGGCCAGAACTTCTAGAGCCCATTTATCATTTTGTTTTGGGCCATGAAGCCTGCAAATCCATTTATTTCATTAATGGGTGGCCTTGTTCCTGGAGTGTCCAATATTCTTTTCCTTTTCATTTCTTCGTCGTACTTGGGTAGATTTAAGAAATAAACTAAGCTAATGTACTTATTAAGCTCTATTCCCCCAAAAAAGACGCAATAATTAAGAATTCATTAGATTATATATCCTTAAATTACAAAAAAGAACATTATTTTAACGAACTAGATATGCAAATTAATACTGCTTGTAAAATTAATTGACCCACACTTGGAAGAAAAACACAGTTAACAATGTGCTGTTCAGAAATCTGGGATTTAAGTTTGTAGAGTTTATGATTTATTTTTAGTTAGTATTAGGATTTTACAATTTGTAAGGATAATTAAAATATTGTAGATATTAGAAAAATAATTTCTTCATGATTAACTAGTTCATTTAGGTGAATATATTCTTTATTTTTTTCCTTTTGATTGAATAGAAGATTAACATATTGAGAAGGCAAGGAAGGAAGTTTGAGAATTTTGTGAAGCATGAATGTGAAGAGGCAAGAGCATGAGTAAGAATGAACAAATGTTAAATTACAGGTCACAGGAGGCAAGACATGCTTGAACATGTCCTTCAATGGCCATGTGTTGCTGGAATCCAACAACTAGTCGCAGAGACTTTGATTGATTTCTTCCCCAATATAACGTTGGTCATGATGGCCAAGTGGTGAAGAAGTGTCCCTTTCCCATTTATTGGGGCTCTCTTTCTCTGCTGAATTCGTGGCCAATCAAATCTTCTCATGTGGAAAGGAATAACTTCAAATTAAAATTTGATTATTATTTGAGTTGGCATGCATGGATGTAATATATATATATTTAAGTTCATGGTTCATGAATAGTGTGATATGTTAAAACTTTCGCGTATATATACAAATTCCCACAACCACATCAATATTTCATTTGGTAAGCGTACGTGTATGTTTCTCTGCCTCAATTTTCTTATCAAATGGCCATTTAGAATTTGATATTTGCAATCACTTTTTTTGAGATCGGTGTGTATGTATATGCGAGCGAGAATAGTGAATGACTTTTTTCATGCAACTGATGCTATAGCTAGGCTACAAAGGCATCAATCAAATATTACACATGCATATACATACATATACATATATATAATCCTCCAACAGACAAATATAAATAAAGTAATATATTTTCCAGAGCTCGCTCGTATATGCTTGTGTTGATGCTCGATAAACTCATTGAGGAAATCGCCCAGGTTATAAGATACATGCATAGAACTGTAAAGTTAAACTGAAAAATTCTTTTGCATGTGCCTCTTGGCTCTTAGCATCAGTTGCATGAAAAAAGGCTTATATTCGCTGAATTTAATTAATCGGCACAAACAATTTAGTGAAAGTGATCAGCGCTTTCAAGATAAGCTAATTATGTATATATAATAAATGTCAACTCATTAAACTAATTAAATGCATGAACCTTTATGCAATAATGAAGAATGCGTGTGTGTGTGAGTGTGTGCATGTATCTGCAGATAACTAAACTAACTATATATTTAAGTATTCTTATTATACACACACACTTCATATTCAGCAGAAAATCCTTTCAGATACGATTTGTCTCTATTCTTGTCATTTTGGTTCTCAGTTTCATCACTCATGTTCAGAACAGGTCGTCCCAGTCCCAACATTGATGGCGTACGTACATGGATGATGGATCTCTCTCTCTCTCTCTCTACATATGTGTGTGTGTTGTGAAAATCAACTTTTCCTGTTCCATTTCTCTGATGAATTCTCATGTAATTCTGATTTATGCCCCAAATAAACTGTCACATTTTGCAAAACCTTGGTGATCGTATCTGTCGCCAAAGTAATTAACCAGCAAATTAATAATAATGTGAGTTTGTGTTCAAGTCATCTGAAACAATAAGATTCTTATTCATTGCTGGGATTAAAGTGGCCCTCATTGTATACCTATCAGTAACTTAACTAATATATGCGTAGTTGCTATTTCTGAGTTGTAATATTTTTGTTGGTGGAAAAGGCATATATGCATGGTCCGAAGTGGAAACCATTGGACACAAGGACTGGTTCATGAGGTTCCATACTTGTTGGCTGCCTAACTTAATTTGGATGAAAATCTTTCCCATGTGAAGAACTTGTGGCTTCATATGGCAACTTGGTTTTATATATTGGTGTGTGATGCGATATTATCATATACGATAAAATAGCTTTACGCCTAACTTTTGGCACCGATTAACTTTTGATCTCAATTCCCTTCGTATTCGGTTTTCTTGCTGTGTCTCACATATCTCTTCTTTTGGGGGTTTCGCAATTTTCCCTCTCCTTCATGCAATTGTGGCCGTCAAGAAATGTCCCCATGCATCAAAAATTTCAAGTTAATTATTATATTGAGACGCATCTAACTAGCAACATGCTATTTCCGTCACTAGAAATTATATTTCGATTCTGTGAGACTGTTTTGACAAATTCATGATTATTGAGTAAGATCTAGAAAGGATCAACATGAAAACCAATTTTTAAAAGAGAACGGAGAAATGGATTCGCAGGCAACTGCTAGCCTAGAAGGGAGATATTATAAAGAGGAGAATCAGATGTGTATCTCCTCAAGGTGCTGATCAGGGGACAAATTATCAATATATATAATTTATAAATACAATCAATAATGACCACGGACGAAATGATACAAGTTTTATTGAATGATTCCAGATAAGTTGAAAAGAATGTTTTATCACACTTCTATAGACTAGCAACGCTAGATCATAAAGGGACAACGTGAGCAAAAAGTCACAGTAGTAAAAACAATAAATGGAAGATGTCAAGATATATGTATGGTCTCTAACCAAAAAAGATAGATGTATGATCAAGAAATGATAAAATTCATATTAACCATATACAAGAAAAAGTGGGTGTGGCATATATCAAGAAGAAGACGGTAAAAACTATTCAACTGGTCTAGACATGTACAGTCAATATAGAGGCACTACTGCTAACTAGGTGATAAAGTTTGGTGGAAAGAGGTAGAAGAAGCCCAAGACTTGTTATCATTATTCTTAGACATCCAAGGTGTAACTTATTTACCAAACTTACATGACCTATATGTATAGTTTACCACATATATTACATTGATTGAGGAAAGCGTGT
>JANTPZ010090934.1:0-15748 GCA_025593235.1 Vachellia pachyceras | reverse complement strand
CCCTTATATATTCCGATTCCATTTGTCCATATACCTTATCAATGACAATTTTTTTAATCACCATCAACCATGACTATTTTTTTAGCTGGCTGAAAGCATATGATATATATACGTTAATCAAAATCATGTCACTTTCATCAAAGTGAATTGGATCTAGGGTTATATTCTCATGATAGCATGAATTAACATTTAAATCCTTCTTTGCTTGTTGAGGTATTCAAGTATCCAATGCTTTCGACAGAATAACGGTAATGATAAAACTTTCCATTTACTTTATTTGGTACATTTCTATTATATACACTCCAATTGTTTTTCTCTATTTAAACCACCCAGTTTGAATTATATAATTAACATCTCCATCAATTTCAAATATCCAAATTTTGTCACTTGTGTAAAAGCATGATCTCCAATTTTGACCTCCAAATCACTTCTAACTCAGCTTTTATCAAAATTGCAATGCATATTTTTATCTTTTCTACTCAGTTGAAAACACTTTAATTTTCAAAATCCTTCTTAATACCTCAAATTTAAAGTTAATATTTTCCCGACCGAGCCACAAGAACAGTACCATGAGCAAAAAGCATGCAACTAGGTAATTCTTTGAGTATAAGTTTAGTTGATTAGATTAAACAAATATGGACTTAAAATGATCCCTAATTAAGGTCAATCCTTATAAAGACGTCATTTGTCTTTCACTCAAAAAAAAAAAAAGAAGTCATTTGTCTTTCACTCAAAAAAAAAAAAAGTCAATTGGCTCAACTACAAACGTTTTACATTAGTTGTTATTCCCTCATAAATATATATCCTGTGTAACCTTGATATATGCAACATGCATAGCTTTTTTTTCCAACGTTAGCCATAGTACATCTCTTAGCACGCGGTCGTAAGTTTTCTTCAAATAATTTAACATGTGCAAGTCCCTTTATTTCCTTCAATACCTTTCCATCAATCCCTCAATAAATAAATTGCTTCTGTTATGAACCTTTATTATATGAATTCAAATTGGTCCTCAGGAATGCAAATCTCCAATCTCAATTTCAATCTATGTTCAATTACCTTATGCCACAATTTTATTTTATGACTCACAAGCTTTATCCCTCTATGGCTAGTATAATTTTGGATATCTCCTTTATTCTTGTAAATATGGAATGAAGTCTTCTTCCTCCAATCATCCGGCATTTTCTTATATCGTGAAATCTCATTAAAGAGCTTACATGGCCACAACAAACCATTTTCACATAAACACTTCCAAACTTCAATAGGAATACCCTCTGATCCAATAGCTTTACGATGATATATTAAATTCTGTTCACCTTCTCTAATTGACAAATCATCCAACTGACAAGTTGATCCTCCCCCTCCATTATTGAACAACTTGTAAAATTTGAATTCCTATATATCCTTAATATCTACATCACTAACCAAGACTTTGCCTTCTCCATCCATTATACACCTTACTTCATCTAAATCTCTCTCTTCTCTCTCCCTTCCAAGTCTCTCTTTATGCATCTGACATGAATATAAAAGCTTCATTCCCTTTATGTTTGAGGAAAAAATAATAAATATGATAAATAAATTGCATTAACGTCCTACATTCATGGTCCAAACCTCACAACAAATCCAAGTTACTGCAACATGTCATGTCTTTCAGAGGAAGCCTTCTGCAACTTTTAATTTCATTCTTCCCTCTGTTTCACTTTCTGCTGATATGTGCAGCACAGAGCGATGGAAGAAGGAAATAACCAAAAAGAGAAGGTTGACTCACTGATAAAATCTCAGAAAACTGGTAATTGACTTATTCACCTGCGTTAGGCAAATGTTGTGGCTTAGAAATTTGGAGATGATCATAAATTATCAGAAAACTAGTAATTGGCTTAAAAATTTTGTAAATGAAAAATGGATATTGTTATGGTATTTGCATCGATCTACAGGTTTCTATTTGTCTCGATTACTTGGCGCTTTATGTTTGTCAATGCGGTTGTGTTGATGAGGATCAGATCTACTTTATCCCTAGCAAGAGCTTTCCTTAAGCACGAAATGATTCATCTGCTATTTTGCACAGCATCAGGATTCAATAGTGTTGAGGTTGTGTCGTCACTTAACTAACAAGAAATCATGGACTGGGCACTATTGCACTGTGAATAATATTCCACCGGATCCTTGACATAATATTCACTTCGATGAAAAAAAGTAAATTACAAATGAATCTTATCTTAAGAATTAGCTAAGTGAGAATATTTGTTATAAATTATGCATCTTATTATATTAATATTATTTAGAAGATCTATTTTGGGCATAACTTGCATGATTCTAAATAAGTAATTTGATAATTATAACTTGGTCTATATATATATATATATATTGATAGTAATGTGGTGATTGTAGCTTGATTCTTTCGTCAGTCCGTGGATACAAACAATTAAATTAATGCGATGAGCAGCAGCAGGTGGCAACTTGCGAGGGAGAACTCCTTCACGGTGCAATTTATACTATTTATATTTGGGTATTAAGTCATACTATTCATATTCTTTTTGGGAAAAAAGGTTTGATATAATTTTATCAAGAACATTTTCATTAAGAGTGTTTGGTACTATTAAATTTCAAAAGTTGTAAAAGTAGAAACAATATATTAAAAATTATACAATTTTAACAACTATATTAAATTTACTTACACATCTGTCTCTTTTTATTTAAGATCCATTGCTCTTTCTCTAATTTTATAAGGAATGTTTAGTTCAATTTAAAGGAGTTGTTAAAATTAAAATTTTTTTTAAATTGTGTATTCATTTTGCACTATTCAATATTTAATTGTCTTGTAAGCTCTTAACGAGGGCCAATTCCACTTGTTAGCTTCAAGCTCATTTATAATGTTAATAAACACTGCTACTTTAGGGTAAAAATTAGATATCAGTTTGTTTGGCTTTGTTGAATTTTTTAACATCAACAACACTGCTACTTTAGGACCCATTCAGGGTAGTGCTGAGTTTTTGGTTTTTGGTTTTAAAATGCAATTTTAAAACCAAAAAGTGTTCAGCAAAAATAGAGTTGATTTGGTTTTTAACACTATTTCAAAACTGATTTTATACAGATTTGAAAACCACAAAAAGAGGTTTTGAGATTTTGGATTTATTTTGAAAAATTTATTACATCTCCTCCCTCCTCGCTTCGTCTCCCGCTCCATTGCTGCTCTTCGATGTCTCGTGCTCTCACCACGCCGTTCATTGTTCATTCGGAGTCTGGGTCTGAAAAGTGAAACTCCCTTGGCGCAGCATTCCGTTCTTGGCAAACGGTATATGCTTTTCCTGCACCTTCATTTTTCCTCTCGGCGTTCATTGTTCATTGTTATAATAATATACTTTTTCTGCGCCTTCATTGTTCATTGCGGTATTCTTTTGGCTGGCCTAGGATTCATTCCGACTCGGCGATGATATATGCTTTTCCTGCGCCTTCATTTTTCCTCTCTCCCCCACCTGATAGTTGAACCCCTCTTTCTGTCTACCATCACTTTTCCTGCGCCTTCATTTTGTTCTTTTCTTATAATAAGATATCGATTTTGAGTGAACTGCTGGTACATGAGGATCTACGCAGTAACAGTGGGCTCCTGCGCTCGATCTGAGCATGTCTTTCCAACGCATAATGAGTCGTTAACTTTATTCGTCTCTTTGACTTTTAGTGTGGAGATCAATTTTTTATTTTTTGTAACAAGCCTCGCTAATTTGCCAAGTAAGGAGAAATTATTTTACACATATCTACACTGTCTCTCAAGTTCTAATTTGGTGCTTGTATTTTTTTTTATTAAATCATTTAATTTTATTCTGCTAACACCTTTAAATCAGCTTTGTTTTGTAAGTCAGTAACAAGGGCAGTGCTGATAAAAGAGCTAATAGCGGTAACTGTTGATGGAATTGTGAGGTAATAAGGGGGAAATAAAAAGTGGCAAGGTTGATCGGGGAAATATGAGCTGAATGATTCAGATCTGGAGACGGAGTGAGGTGGTGACTCCGATGAAAGCTGTCTAAAATCCTAAGATTATATTATTGATAAAAGGCAAGAGTGAGAAACTTTTTAGAGTTAGGACAACTAAACACACACACATACACACTGTAAGCTGCCTACGGGGAAGGAGGTAGAGAGAGAGATGTAAATTGATTTTTCATAATCCTTAAAAACAACTTTTCTCCTTAATAATTAGGTTTTACCTAAGTATTATTATTGGGGTCTCAAATTCACATTGTCATGAGAAAAGTTTCTTCACTATTGTTTTTCTTCCCCACAAGCAACCTTCATAGTGCTATTTTGTTTTCCTTGCCAGGTGGCTTACACTATTTTTATCAACATTTGCCCTTTACATCTTGTATATTACTTTGAAATATCTCCCTTATTATGCAGGTCTTTATCACATGAAGTAGTGTGCAACATTATGTTTGGATTTATGAAATTATAAATGTTATTTAATCATGCTGTCATTTATTTCTTAGCCAAAAACTATTAATTTGCAGGATACTTGCGATGGATTTGACAATTATGAACTTGATATATGATTCTGATAAAGAAGAGCAAAATATTATATGTCTTTATATTAACTTGGAATATAATTATTTATTGAAACCATTGTCTCAACCGCAAAGGACTTCAAGATTGCCAGGACATGAATGGGTGGTTGAAGTATTAAATGGTCATCCAAGGACTTGTTATGAAACCTTTCGAATGACTTCATCCCAATTTACTAAATTTTGTGAGCTGCTAAAAGAAAGGGGAAAAGTGAAAGATACTAGGTTTTTGACTGTTCAAGAGCAGGTTGCAATATTTCTACTCATTATTTGCCAAACAGTGCGAACTAGATTTGCAGATGATCGATTTCAACATTCTGTAGACACAATTCATGCATTTCAAGAGTGTTCTAAAAGGCATTTGCTCTCTTTCTAAAGAATTTCTTATTACTCCTCCCTTTGATGAAGTTGCTCCAGAGATACGATTTAATCCAAGATATTATCCTTTTTTCAAGGTAAATATGACACTTGACTAACTTATAAATGATTTTCAATATAAAGATCTCTTACTAATATTTTTTTCCATTTCATTAAAGAATTGTGTAGGAGCTATTGATGGTACTCATGTTTCTACATGCATTCCAAAGGATGAGCAAATTTCATATCGTGGGAGAAAACTTGAACCCACTATCAATGTCATGTGCTGTTGCTCTTTCGATATGAAGTTCACATTTTCTATGGTTGGTTGGGAGGGTACAGCAAATGACTCAAGGATTTTTTTAGAAACTATTCATAATGCAGATAATCATTTTCCTATTCCTCTTGAGGGTTTTTTAGAAACTATTCATAATGCAGATAATCATTTTCCTATTCCTCTTGAGGGTAAATATTATTTAGTGGACTCTGGATACACTAATATGTCTGGATTTCTTTCACCATATCGTGGAGAACGATATCACTTGCGTGATTATAGAGGCCAGAGAGCTCCCCAAGGTCCAGAAGAATTGTTTAACTACACGCATTCTTCTTTACGTAATGTCATTGAAAGATATTTTGGGGTCTTAAAAGCACGGTTTCCTATTCTCAAATCCATGCTGCCATATGCTTTGAAAAGGCAAAAGTATATACCAATTGCATGTTGTGTCATTCACAACTTTATTAGGATGGAGATGCAAGATGATCCTTTATTTACACAATATGCTGATGAAAATGTTGAATTGGAAGTTTAAGAATCGAATAGAAATGAAGCCACAGAGGAATATGTGCCACCACAAGCGACTGCAAGAGATATTCATCGAATGGCTGCATTTCAAGATCGTTTAGCTCAACGATTATGGAATGTTGCTAATGTGGCACCATAATTATGTTATGATAAAATTTATTATTAAGAAACATATTGAAATAGGTACACTTTTGTATTTTTCTCTTTGAGGGGGTAAATTGATATTTTAAAATCTCTTTTTAATTGAAATTCTTCATTTTATAAGGCTAAAATTTATTTGTTCAATCTTTTTCTAATTTTGTTTATACTTTGAGTAGGCAAACTCATTAGTTATTGTTAGTTTTTATATTTTTATTTTAATATTTTTTATTTTTACACTTATTTTATTTTATTTGTAATTATTTAATTTTTTTTATTTTAATTATTTGATGGTAGATAGTTGATTTGATCTACCTTATCCATTTCTAACTCACAACACATTTTTCAAATCGAAAACAAAAAAAAATCAAAAACCAAAAAGTAAAAACAAAAACCAGTTTCAGTTTTTAAAAATTTTGAAACTTAAAACTTAAAACCATCCCGAACAGGGCCTTAGTTAATTCAAAATGGTTACTTTCAGTCAAATTAAGCTTCCTATCATTAATAAAATTGAAGGTTGATATGGAAACATAATATAAATTTAATCATTAAAATTTTTTTATCCAATATAATATAAATTAATTTCATGGATGTTAAAAATTTGATTTTGTATGGAAGAAATATGTGAAAGAATTAAGACGCAAAAGTACCTATAAACTTTCAACAAAAGTGCGTCAAGCACCATTTTTTTGAATGTGTAAAAATATCTATGAATATTTAAAATGGGAGTAAAAATATCATAATTGTTAAATATAATTTAACACTATTAAATATGCAAATGGAAAAATAGTGTATGCTTCACTACAAAAAGTAACAGTGTTATTTTATACTTAACGATAATAATATTTTCACACATGTTTTAAATATTATGGGTAATTTTACACTTTCAAAAAGTATATGGTACTAGATACACTTTTGGTAAAAAATTCATATGTCTCTTTTTGTAAGTCTGGGTATCCACTATCAATAATAGTGATCAATCCCGGTAGACTTCTTGAAAGGGTTTTAACATAGAACATGATACTTTCTCTATATAGACCCCATAGATCGAACAATTGAATATATGCATAAAGAACCACCTACGTGTCAACTATACTGGGCCTTATCTCACAGGTATTTTTTGTACTCTAACCATATATATAAAAATTACACGGTTGCCTGGCACCCGTGGATTGGCTTGGGCGAATTTGAAGAAGTCTGTGTTGAGAATTAAAGTTAAAAGCAAGGGGCCTGTCGGAACAATGGGGGCCAATTTATGAACTGTGCGTTTGTTGGATGTAGCTTGGGGAAGATGAGGTGGCTAAAAGTAAAACTTGCAGGACGCTAGCTGGAGATTACCAGAAACTTCCACTCGATAAAAGTACGGAAAGCGAATGGGACCCTCTCTGACACCCGGACTTAAATTTCGCCTCCCAGGCTCCCACAGTCCCACTATTTGGTACAAAACCCTCGGCGCGTCCCATTTCCACTCGTCATGAGTCATGACAGCTCCGCCTCCACCCGGCTTGCTTTTTTTTTTTTAACCCCCCCCCCCAAAGTGAGGTTTTGCTTCCATTATCAACAAATTGTTTCTGTAAGAAATGTACTTGAATAATATAAAAAATTCAATCTAAAATATTAAATACGAATAAATGTAAAAATAGAATAATAATAAGACAAAAAATTACTTTAAATGGTTCTTCAACAAGAAAAAATTTAATTGCCCTAAAATTATGTCAAACATAATTTTTTATCAAACTGACTCCATTCCAAATAAATCTACAAGAAACTAGACGATCTAATTTTTAAAGAGTTACAAAACTCAAAAATCTCCTAAATTAACAAAATAATTACAGAACTTTACCAAAAAAATAATTATATAAATTATAAAAATACATTAATTATAAATATATTTCTAAATAATTTATCAAGCAAGTTGTCACTTTGACGGGAGAAACCTAAGTCTGCGTTATTATTCATCCTCGCATTTGAATCCACAGAAATATAGCGCATTCCTTATAAACATAATTAAATATAAGAAAATCAATTACTTTGTAGGGAATATTTTAGTAAAAGGTAGTTAAATTATCCAAATTCTAATTTTGGTCATTATACTTAACAAATCATATATCAAATTATATATGGTAATTAAGGATTTAAAACTAGGGAAAGCCTACATCTATAGATAGAATTGAAACTACTTTTTAAGTATTATATTTTCTTATTATTAGTTTTACTTACTTTGAAGTTGACAAAATAGTATTGCTTTTTCAGTATTATATTTTCTTATTAATTTTTTTCCAAATATTTCCGTTTACGTGGTCAAATACAGCCCTTTATATTTTTATTATGTATTTTGGTTATGGAGATGACTTTTCAATATTGTTTTTGGCATCAGGTATTTACTGGGGGAAGTACTTTTTTTGCCAAAAGTGGAAAGGGCTTATTCAAACGTGTTTTATGTAGTATCGATACATTATCTATAGATTAGAAAAGAAAAAAAATTTGAGCTAAGATAAATTACAAATATCAAAAGAGAAATTTCTTTCGTTTTTGACCCTTTTGGATCCTTTTCCCATGTCTTTCCTTGGACGTGAAAAGTGAAAACACACGTTTTGTCAAAATATTCATTCATCTATGCGGCCTTAACCAATACCCTGTTTACATCCAGATTTGTCTTTCTCACGTAAATCAAAATGAGGGGTTGAGGGACGAAAATCTCATCCATATGGGTACAACCCCTTACAACATATATATTTGGCTAAACAATCAGACTGTATTCTAGAGATAGTTCTTTCCAAGACTGAAACAAGTATTGTAAGTCAGAAACTGAATTATCTACTCTCAGTGAAGCCTTTGGTTTAACGACACTAACTAGTTGTAAACAGTCTGATTCTGAAAGTGGCCTGGCCCAGTGAAGAGCTTCAGCTTCGCTCTTAAAGGCCGACTATGCTTCACCTGATTGGCATTGAATATCCACGACCTCACCATGAGAGTCGCACGGAATATAGCCAGCCCCACTCTTACCTGTTGTTTCAACAAAAGAGCCATCAACATTAAGCTTTAAACAATTAGAATATTAGATTCAGGTGGAGACCACATTTTGTTATTTCCCAAAATATCTAAATTCTCCTCCCAACAACGGCAGCACCAAAACTCCTGCAAATAAATAATAGCAGAGGCTAGCACCAATTCGCATTCCATGGGTGTATTTTCAAATACTTCATTATATTGCATCTTGCCTTCTAAATATATATACCAACATAAGTAAGCCACAAGAGCCTTCATGTATTCATCATCCTTGAGTTCAATAAAGATATCATCTAACCATTTCTCAAAACTAGTGGTATTAAGTTCATGACATTCAATGCAAGAGAAGATGCAAACCAGATTTTTTTAACCCTTTCGCACAACAACAAGCCGGGTTATGTCGTCTCAGGAAACTTTCTACAGTTAGCACGCACAGGACAATTGTGACTTTTTCTGTGAGTAAGCGCATCTTTAGCTGGTAGCGCTTTTGAGCATGCACGCACAAGAAGTGTTTAATTTTTGGTTGAACCTTAAGTTCCCCAATATGTTTCCACTAACTCTTACTGTTTCAGCGGCACTAGGTCTGGTTTCTTGCTTATTATCTTGTTATCTTGCAGTCACGTATATGCCAGCTTCACAGTGTATTGCTCATGTGGGTTACCAAGAAGGGCTCGCTTGTAATTCTGAAAGTCTTTGAAACATAAATCCCTTTGATAGAACTTAATATTTACATGGTTTTTTTTGGGTATTTTATGGTGTTTTGTAACAATTTTACCCTCATTTTCCATGCATTTATGCCCTTATTGACTATATTGATTTATGTATTGCATATTGCTAATTTAAGGGTAAAAACGATCATTTACTTCATCTAAACTATAATTGCCTTAATATTTAATTTGTTTAATTTTTATAAAGCTCTTTGTTTTTATTTATAATCATTTGGATGAGACTTAAAGACCCAATGTGAAGTAGTTTATGGAGCCACAAGTTCTCGAGGAGTAAAAATGTTTCCAAGAGTCTCTGCCCCTATGAGGTCACAACGTTACTATATTAGATCACAACCTGGATGTATGTTGAAGTTGTTCGTTTGAAACTAAATTAGTAATGAAGCACCAAGTCGCGACCTAAAACTTCTCTGGTCATGACATCAAACTCTCCAAGTCGCAACTTTACATTATTATGTCATATCCGTAACACATATTAGTGAAATCATGCATAAATTAGGTCATTCTCGATCCGCTTATAGAAGTAAACATCAACCATGACCCATACATCTCTCACTCTGCAGATTAGCAAAGGAGAGCCTTTAGAACTACCCTTCAACCTTCTCATCTTTCCATCTTCCATTTTACTCCATTTTTGCACCATTTTTGCATGTCCACACCATTAAAACCACTTCCACCACCACCTTCTTCTCCATATTCACATCCCTATTTCCAATCCTCTCATGGCTAATTGTCCTTATGGTGATAGCTGAGTTGATGCGATGAGAGGTTAAAACCCTTGTTCTTTTGGTGATGTAGGACAAAGTTTGAGCTTATAAACACACTAGGTGAGTTTTTTAATCTTAATCAATGTCTGAACTTGTTTTTGAATTTGTAGCAAAAATGACACTAGTATAAAAAGGTTGTTTAGGGTTTAGGTTGCACTTGTCAGACCGCATTTAGAGGGTAAAGTCTAAAAAATGTTTTTAGATTGCATCTAATGAAGGGTGGGGTCTAAAATGAGACTCTTTACTGCACATAAGGGATGCAGTTTAAAACGATAATGCTTTTTAGACCCATATGAGGAAGCGATTTAAAAACTCTTAAAATTTAAAATTAAAAAATGGCATTTTTTTTCTTATAGCTTCATTATACCCTGTAGCTCTTAAAATTTAAAATTTCAAAATCTTTCACACGAGAGTCTCCTTTCTCCTATTCATCTTATGGCTCCATTCTACCCTATTAATGTTGGTCGCCTCTTCGACTTCCTCATCTAATTTAGTACTCAAATTCATCTCTCACATTTTTCTCAATGTTCTTCACCTCTTCGACTTCCTCGTCTAATTTGGTACTCAAATTCTCTTCCTTCCTTTTCCATTTTCTTTTTTTGTCACTTCGCCTTTCTGATTTTGTTTTTTTTTTGTGAAGACCTTTCTAACCCCAGCCTCTACAACATCATCACCATCTTTCACGAGCTTCAGCTTCACGACTGTATATTCGTTGGTGACTCTCTCTTCCAGGGTTATATTGAGTTTTATGAAAGCAAACCTTGCAAATTATTTTGGATTTATGTTATATTGAGTTTCAATATTCTTAATCCCTCTTTCTTTTGGGTTGCTTGCATATTCTTTGAGTTCTCAGCTTCATAAAATATTTTTTGCATATTTTTTTGGATGACTCTCTCAGCTTCAGGAAAGATGAAATGCAACTCATGAGTTTCTTATGTAATAGTTCTTGTCTTTTTGTAACCCATTTATAAAACATGAAAGTGCTGAAACTTTTTGGGTTGGATTATTTGATACATGATGATTTTGCCTCAAATTCATTATATTAATTGCTTCCTTACTGGTCTAAGTGCCGCCCAAGAGAGAAGAGCTTCAGACTCGGGAAATAAAAGTTCGTGTGAGCCGGCAATCAAGATTTATTAAAATATTTTTTAAGGATTATTATATACAATTTATAATTTAAATTATTTTTTATATGTTTGTATGGTTTAACCCAATGAATCTTTAATAAAAGATTTATTTTTTGTCATAAGGTTTATTTCTTTTAGTTCTCAATATATTATAAGATTTATTTAAAATTTATTTAATGATAAAAATATGTAGGCATTTTTTTGGATTTTCAAATTAAAAAATGTCAATATTTATTTTTTAAAATATTTAACCTTTTAGACTGCAGATAAATCCATCCTGTCTAAAAAACTTTCCTATGGATTCACGTGCAGTCTAAAAAGGAGACTTTTTAGA
Source organism: Vachellia pachyceras (assembly GCA_025593235.1). Taxonomy (NCBI): domain Eukaryota; kingdom Viridiplantae; phylum Streptophyta; class Magnoliopsida; order Fabales; family Fabaceae; genus Vachellia; species Vachellia pachyceras. The sequence continues at coordinate 3,936 of JANTPZ010090934.1, read as the reverse complement.
TCACATCCACCTGCGATCTAAAAATTAATTACTTGTTAGATCGTTTTTATTTAAACTGCACATATGTGGTCTACAAATAAGATTTTTTAGATCATATCTATATGCGATCTAAAAAGTACTTACTTTTTAGATCGGTTTTATTTAAACCGCACATATGTACTGTCTAATATGTTTTTTGTGTAGTCAAGAAGCACTTTCACTAGCGTGATTTCCCCATTTCAGACACTTATAGTCCTTCTTCCTTTCTTATTGATGCCGAACCTGTTTGGGAATCCAGTAGAAAAGTACTTTTACATAAATCGAAGTAAATATATGAAGGAGATTGACTCATTTTACAGAAAAATACTGTTGCACGTACATTAAAATTCCCCATAATCGTTGCCAAATACACTCGCTACCTCAACCATAAGTATGTCCACCGAACATGAGTTAGCACTCGCAATTTCCTTTACCTTTGCGCCTCGTTTTCTTTTCCTCTAAGCTTGCTCTATTTCCTATATTCTTGTAAATAGGCTTCCGTTAGGGTAAAAAAAAAAAATACAATTAGCACTGCAAGGAAATGAATTATTTTCTTTTGTCTCAAATCAATTTCATCTGTAGCATTACGAGTGCCTATGATTTTAATTACTGTGTATATCCTGTGGTATTACTTAAGTTAAAATAGAAATTGTTAGAACTTACCTTAAAGTTGATTAAAAGTTGAAAACTTCCAGATGTAATATATAAATAAGGAATTGCGGATCCAATTGTTCATCAAGATATCATCTCAAATAAAAAGTTAGGTGATAAATTATCTGCAGCAACCATCAATTTTCTGAAAAATCATAAAGGAATTACCTAGGGTTTACCTACAATTATTAAAGAAAAATCCTAATTATTCCTTTTGCTCTAATTACGGATTTGCTGAAATCAAAAATCTAAATCTACATATCTGATATTTCAACTGGATTGGATTGATGTTCTCCCAAATTTTTTATATTTTTATATTTATACTGTATACTCATTTATTTTGTTTAATGGGACTCGTGTCATTAGTGGCGTGTGTAATACATATATTATTAATTCGTTGTGCATAATCTTGTTCCCTATATAGATTATGTGTATTTAGAGTTCTCAGATAACTTTCTTTTTCTTTTAGGTAGAATTCTCAGGTAGCTTTTAACCATTCACATCAATAGAATTATTAGAAGAGTGACTAAATTAAAAATTTCAAAACTGCAAAACTCATTCAAAAATTACATTATAAGGATTGATATAATTTAGCATGAGACTCATGGCTATCCTCCATTAATTTCTAAAATTTTCTGATATTTTGCATCATTTAGCTTTTTTATTGAATATAATCATTTTGTTGCAAAAAAATGTCATTATTTAAGGGTTAAATTCCAATTTTATCTCGAAAGTTGTCACGTAGAAGTAAATTTGTCGCAATTTTTTTGGATTGAACGATGGTCGCCCATTCCAAAAGTTTTCCAACTGTACGCCTCCACTGTTATCTAGATTAATTTTGATTATTCATTGACTAACAAGTCTAGGTGTCATTTGCATCATTTTTTTAAGTTAATACGGGAATTTTCTGTAAAATAAACATAATTATTAGTTAAAAAATTTCAAAATTTGTAATTTATAATCCACTTAATACTGATTTTTCTACACGATTTCTTGAGGACCTTCATTATGCCTTGTTTTTGTGCAAGATTAAGTAGTTACTAATGCCATTCTATGGATATATGTAGTACCATTAGACATGGCTTTTAGTGTATGCTAAAAAGATGTCTTACATTTAAAAGTGGAACGGGTACTACCAAAGAGTTATTAGTAGGCCTACTTGTTATTTAAAAATCATATTTATATAAAATGAAGTAAAATCTTTTTTAAATATTTACCTATTAGACTGTAAAACATGGGAAATATTACTTTTACCGTTAATCTAAACGGATATCAATTATTTGAGCAACATTTTTTTTTGAAATGATTGAATTGCAGAAACGATTGGAGTTATTGTTGCATCAGCAGGTGCATATAAATTTAACGTAAAGATACCAGATTATACACAAAAGTACTTGAAACATTAAGCGTTTATTGTTCGAGATATCGAGGTACATATTTCATCTATTTTAAAAAATAAATCATTTCATGTTTCGATACACATTATAAAATGGAAGTCGATAAAATTAAATACTGTGTATATGAAATTTTAAAGGAGGAATCTTCGATCAAAAAAATTTAAAAGAGGGGTATAAAATAAATAAAAATCATTTTCTTGGTAAAAAAATAAAAATTCTTTAACTTCATTTAGGTATGGCCTTTTTATAAGGAAAATTTTTCAAATAAATTCAAATTTCATTTTATTTAAAACATTAATTTTTAAATTTAATAAAAATTTGGACTATTTTACTCTTTCAGAGATTAAAATCATTAATTTTAAATTTGAGGGACCAAAAGTAAAATGATAGCATATTTAAGTGACCAAAGATTGTATTACCCAATTTTTTAATTCAAAATTGTTTCTTAAATTGATCTATACTCTTATTCTTTCTTCAAATGAGTAGTACCTCATTTAAATTTTATTACAGATAGGAATTCAGAGAATTGATAAACAATGTAACTAAATACCAGTACCATATAGTTTTATTTTATATTTTAGAAAGTAAATAACGAATTAAAAGTTCTCAAGAGAAAGTTATTGCAAAATTTTTCGTCCAAGTATTTAAAATTAGTTCAAAAACTCATACATAATACATTTTCAGTTAGTGTAACTCTTCTTAAATCGTGTACAACATATCTTTAATTATATGTAAAATGAAAAATATTTATACATAACAAAAGATAAATTGTGTATAATTGAAGAAGAGCCCATAAGTTACATTCATTCAAAAACATTAGTCTTTAACAACCGTTGCATGATAAATTATTTTGCAATGAGATTTCAGCAATTTTTTTTTCTATTTTTAGCAACATCACATGCTTATTTTTTATAATTTACTATTTATAAGTATTTTTGAAAAAAATAAAAAATATGCAGCATACTCAAATTTCTTCAGGCTTAAAAGAAATCATTTTCATTTTCTAAAAATTTAAATCTTTGAAACCATTATTTTTTTAAAAAGAAATCATTTAATAATAAAAAATTATTACTGTCATAAAAAGTTAATTTTTTATAAGTTGGGAATAATCAGGCTTAAAAGACTTGTATTACATGTGCCCGTTGACATTTTTTAAATAATTAAAAAAAATAAATTATTTAATTATAATATAAAAACCGTCTAAAATCCTGAACTATTTTTAGATGTAACCAACACCTTAAAATCATTCATGATGTAATTTCACCCATGTCACACCTCAGCAGATGTTCGTCAGTTGTCCTTCAAATATATATTTTTAAAAAACAAAGCTTCACTGAACATTGCCTAAAGCTGCCCTAAAAAACACCTAAATGCCTCGTCGTGGATTAATTGCTCCACATAACTATACCAATTCTCCAGATTTTTTTAAGAGAAGCGAACCTACGATTTGATCAGAACTGTAAAATCAATTGCTTAAACATGAACAGTTTTTCTGTTAGTTTGACTGGGTTAATTATTGCAAACAAGAGCAAATATGCATGATTAATTTTACAACCAAACATAAAGATAGAATCTAGATCTCTTTAATTATTGATAGTAGTTACTTCTCAATGTTTACCGTCTATAAGATAAGTATAAAAAAATAGTTTTAATTTGTTTTACGTAAATTTACTTCTCTAGTACTCACACAAATATGTCCCATGAGTCTAACTTTGTCGGCATGGGTCTCCTACAAGTCTCACATTTTTGGATACTTGTTCGTTCACCACTGTTGCTCTCACCCTTGTCAATGGAGCAGTAAATTTGAATGAGGAAAGAGGAGAAAGTTGGGGTTTGACGCGGTTGAGTAATGGTTTTAAGAGACATTTGT
>JANTPZ010090933.1:0-12374 GCA_025593235.1 Vachellia pachyceras | reverse complement strand
ACAGTAAGAATACCTTTTGAAGAGGTCTCACCAAAATCAACGAAGAAAGTAAATCATTTATAGAGTAATTAATGCCTATTTATCAATTTTACCTTTACTTTTTTTTTCTTTATTTCATTAAAACCTCAATAGAGTGGTAAATTTTTGTAGGTTTGATTTGGTCATAAATTTTCTCAAGAACAATTTGGTCAAAAATATGTAAGACTATATCCTATTTCAGGGAGACTAATCGATAGTTTTTCTTTACATATAATCAATTTAACTATTTTTTAATTTTTATAAATGAGTTAATAGTGAACATGTATTCCTGAAATAAATAAATTAACTCATTTATAAAAATTAAACTAATTTAAATTCCGTGGCCTAAAAAGGTTAAGTTAAATTATCCACAGGTTTTGGAAAAAAAGTTTCGAAATGTCAAAACAAAACTAGTTAATTATCATTTTTCATAACTAATTATTTCTTTTGTGTATAATATTCAATATAAAAAGCAAATATGATAATATTAACAGTAACTTTTGTATGATAATCTTTCAATATTTTTTTGTCATGGGATAATCTTTCGATATTATCAGTATCTTTTTTATCCTTAAGAAACAAATATTTTGAATCAATAGCTCCCTTCAATTCAAAATTTAAGCCTATTTCTGTTTAAATAAAAAAAAAGTTAATTAGGTTAAGATTGTTTTATGATTACGCCACCAGCATTTAACCCTAGGCATCATCTCATCATCATCGTTAGTTATTGCGAGGTATAATATAATATAATGTGGAAGTTGTTCGTAGATGATTCTTCCATCCGCCATTTCACCTGCCTATGCTTGCTATGTATAATAAATTATATTAATATTAATTATATATGATCATGTGCCCTCGATGCTGCTTATTGTTTGGTTTTTAAAATTTAAATCTTATACATATTGTTTTATTAGACTCGCGGACATCCTTAACACAAGTTTAGTCATATTATTATCATCATCATCATCATCATCATCATCATCTGCAGTGGGATTTTATTCTAATCTAGTTCAGATTTCAAATATATTAGATTATTGGTGAGATGGACCAGCTTGAAGATTCCGTTGGTCCATATGATCTCCTTGATGAGGGCTTGAAGATCCTCTTAGTGGGTGATGATGTTATTACTACCCTTATCCAGGCACTTTCACCACCTCATTACCTCATCATTGAATGTGTCGATGCTACTTCAGCCTTCGAACTACTCTTAGAGGGACAGCTGCCAGCACACAATTCTTATGACTTGGTTCTTAGTGACATTTTCTTGCCGGACATGGATGGATTCGACTTCATAAGAGAACAATGCTTTAAAACAAATATTCCCCATGTTGGTAGGCTATCTCTCTCTGTCTCTATATATATGTTTGTGTTTGTGTTATCCCCATGAGAAGTATAAATACTTTAGGTATTTAACTTCCTTAACATCTCTAAAACAAAATCAATTATCTCTCATACTAAAGTTGGCTACATTGTTTTTGTGTTTTACAGCAATATGTAGTGACAGATTAAGTGACATTAAGGCAGCGTTTAGACATGGAGCGTGTTATGTGCTGAGGAGGCTAGACATAAATAAGATTGAGTTGAGAAATTTATGGCAAAATGTTTATAGGAGGAGGGAACAATGTAGGACTGATGAGATTGGCTTCACAACTACTGTTGCTGCCAACAACAACAACAACAGTGTTGCTGACGGCGATCATCATCATCATCAACATAATGGATTGGTGATACGACAACAACATCAGCATCCGGGTGCTAATCCAAATAATATAGGAAACAACAATGGGTTTATGAATAATGTGGGAGATCCGGCTTTGAGAAGACGACGGGTCGTTTGGGACGAAAGGCTCGAATCAATATTTGTTGAAGTTGTTAATCGACTTGGCGGTGAAGAAGGTACTTTTTTTTTTTTCATGTGCACATATTTGTCAACATTGTTTAACTTTTAGTTTTTTTGACCAACTTTAAATTTTAGTTGAATGGAATAAAAATATAGTTTAATTTATTTTTTATTTTTTATATAGCTAAATTTATTCACTGATCATATTGATCAATTCTGGCTAAGACATGTCATTTTGTTTTAATTTTTTCTAATATTTTTGTAAATAATCGCAAACTATGTTTTGATTTTATCGTTTTTTATTTTGATTTCTAATATTTTGTTAGTAATTTTCATTTATGATTTGATTTTATAGTTTTTTATTACTATTGTTTTTGTTATAATTATGAATATGGCTTTCCCCCTTGTATTTCAGATGCTGTACCGAAAGCAATTCTTGAAGCCATGAATGTCCCTTCTCTCACCAGAGAACAAGTTTCAAGTCATCTACAGGTTGGATGGAAGACAAATTAATATACACACCATATATACTTCTCTTCATTATTATAGTTATTATTATATGTATATGTTGATTTACGTAACTCATTTATTTAATAATAATAATAATTTCTTCTCCATGTCCATATTTTCAGAAATATAGAATGAAGAAAAATGCGGAAAAGAGGCGCCATCCACTTGGCCAGGGAGAGCGAGAACCGAACGCCATGATTTATTATCCTCCTCCTGAAAATCCTAATACACAGCACCTTTTAGAACCTTCCACCGCTGATTTTCATCACCTTACCCACCTGCAAAGGCAAATGCAGATGGAACCAACTGAAGAAAATTTTGGTATTATATAAATAGAAAAAGTGTAACTTTCAATCTTTAAACTTTCTCTTTAAGTTCTTAAACTCTCACTTAGTACTTTAATTTATTACTTCAAGGAATTAAGGAATTTTATGTATTGTTGGTTGAATTTTCTCCAACTCTTCTTGCATAAGAAAACTGAGTAAATTGTTCTCAACTAAAATTCAAAAATTAAAGCACCATTTTTCATGATTTAAATTTCTAATTAATTCTTTAATTATAACATTAAGGTCCCGTGGTTCCGATGCTATCATCTCTTCCAGTGGGTGGAAGCAATATGCAATGGCTGTAAGATGTAACTCAAAACTTCGTTGGTAGTATGCAGCAGATTGAACAAAACCTAGGATCAACTTCTTTTTATGGAGATCAAAACCTTCCTATGGTTACTTCCTTTGGAAGTAATATGCAACTACAACATATAATTTAAGACCATGGTATGCAAATATTAAATCAAAGTCTAGCTTTAGCTTTTTCCTGTCGAAGCAATATGATGAATCGTGATCAAATTCTACTTTCAGGTGATTCCCATGAAAATAATATGCAACATCAAAGCCTAGCTTCTGGTTCTTCTCATGTTACGGTGACAAGAGGTCTTATTGACAATGGAATCATCAACCCAGAAGCATATGGATCATCCACATTTGCACTCGACGACCAAATTCTCTAGATTTGCAGAATGCAAAATTGACCAAAAGTGAATGTATACTTTACATTCACCGTCAAAAATTACATTGTTGAATAATAAATTAATAACATATGTCTCATAAAGTTTAGACATCGTTGCATTTTTAGATGGAAGTGCATAGCTAGATTTCTCTGGTATGTCCAACTACTTTTTATTTCCTCCCTTTCTTTAGAGTAGTTTCACACTTTTGATGGGACTTTTGACTTTTGTGACAGATAGTTTCAAACTTTTGATATCATTTTTCATTGTTATGTTCAAGCACTGGTTCGAGTATTGCAACTTTAAACCTTAAATTTTGGCCATCCATTTTAATGCCTTCGAAACACATACAAAACCCCTTCAATGTGATCCTTAATCTCTAAGAAAAAGAAGCCACCCAATTCTAGTGTTAAAATGTAGATATGATGAGAGGAGATAATAATACAAAATGAATCATAAATAAGAAACCTTTAAATTTTATATAATTTGTATAACATTATCAAATCATTATTTTCTCTTTTCGCAATTTCAAATAATAATGTTCAATAAAAAATTCTCAGCTATAAACACACACAATATACTCTTTAAGATCTTGACGATTGAGCAATTAATTAATGTGTTAATCAGTTCAAAGACAGATCAAATTTTGTTAACATAACAAAATAATAAAGAGACCTCTGATTTAAAAGAGCAAAATCAAATTGTATAAATAACTGATTAAAATTAATTTTTAATCTGTGCAAAGTAATTATTTTTTTGCCTACACTATACAAATTAATTACTGGTTCAAGAATAGAATGAAGTAGGATAGCCATCTTAGGGATTACTCCCTCCTATCTGGCATGAGTATTTTCTCTATGGATTTTAGTGTGAGGTATCCTGTTTAAAACATTAATTTTTTTCTCCAAATACATATTACAGATTACTCCAATCCTTTTGCTAACTGAAAGTACATTTATTAACTTTTTTATTTTGCTTAACAGTTTTCCTTTTTTTTTTTTTACTTTTCATTAGTGAATGAAAATTGTTTTTGTACTTGAACTTGATTAGCATCGTTTTCTTTTTATCAACGATGATCGTCAGTAAAACTTATGAATTTAGCCTACAAAATAACAACAAAACTTCCATTATTTTGAAAATTCAGTTAAATTGTTGTTAGTGAGTGGTGACACGGACTGCTTTAATTTAAGAAATAACAGCTCTTTTATTAATAAGACTTAATCCATATCAAAATTCTAACATCATTGCTCAAGCCTTTTTTTTTTTAATTATGTTACATACTTAAAGTTGTTATTTTACATGGTTTGAGAAAATTATGGGGAAAAAAAAAAATATATGCTGTGTTATTCGGAATCCCATGATTTTCCTTCAATCCGAAATCTTAGATTTAAATAAAAGATATAATAATTAAGGGGTTATAGAAATATATTAAGTTCAAAATGCATTCTATATGTATTATATACATCTTAACTTGATATTGAGACTTGTGACTATGACTGATGAATATATCATGATGTTAACAAATGGTAAAATAGTGGTTCATATGAGATATTTTATTATAACATAATTATTAGAGATATTAATTAGGGAATTAATAAAATATCTCGAGTGCAATTCATAATCTTTTGGATGAGTTTCAATAGAGTAATTCTAATCAACTTAATAAAATGTTACATTCTGATTGTAAGGGTAACAAGTTTAACGGCCAAAATAATATAGAGAATTCCTAATAACTTTTGAGTTTTCCTAACTATTGTGACGACCATTCCTGATTGTCATCGGTGTACCTTATTTTCTAGCTGAAAGAAATCTATCACAATGTGAGTTATATTCTAAGTTATACACATTGACTTTTTACCTTTAAGCATATAGATTCTTCCTATTATCGATCTTGAATACCAAACTAAAAAGACGAGCAATGCCAGAAGCCAAAGTTTCTTCAACTACTTTATATTTCAATTTGGAGAGAACTTATAAATTTGGTATACGTTTTATTAATTATGAGATTGTTTTCACAATTCAAACTTAGATTTATAGTTGAAGATCGACGTCACCTTCTTAAAAATATTTAGGGATTGATTAAAAAAAAAGATCAATGTACTTTGCATTATATATTTATTATAAAGAAAGAGAATTTGAGCAACTATATATAAGATACATTAAACTCTGTATCATCGTCAATTGTCTTTTTTTTATGTCTCTTGTATATTCCATATGTGTCGATATCTTGAGAATACCTTATAGATTCTTCTGTCATTTTACTTCCATTGCACTTAGATTCAGTTTGATGATCGAGAGCTAACTATTGAAGGTAAACAGAAATTCTGTGTGTAATCTAATGGCACGAAATTTGAGTTTATGGGTTAAATTTTATTTATAACAATGTTTGTTTTGTTTAATAGGACGGCTATGTCATTTGGAAAAGTTGGCAAAAAAAGAAATATATCATTTGGAAAAAAAATTAAACGGTGTGTGTAGGTGGGGAAAAAAGTAAATTAATCAGTTCTCTCTCTCTAGGGAGAGAGTTGACATGGAAGAAACAGAATGCTTACTGTTATAATTGATATCATTACAATCAAAGGTACTCATTATTGAGACTTTTATTACCACTAATTCTTGGTGCGTTTTGTGATTTACTGCGATTCACAATAATTTACATTAACAATGATTTACCAGTACAACAATAACAACAAAAACAAAGTTTATCCTATGAATATTATGTTTTATCATTAACAAAATCCTTAAATAAATTATTAATTAAAATATCTCTTCCTATAAAACCTCGTTGAATGAGTTTTGGTTTTTATTTATCTCTTTTCAGATGATTTTATACTACTTGATTAACCCTTCTCACCGATTTTTCTGATATTCTTCGGTGAACACATTCGAACCACTTTAAACGATTTTAAAATGTGATCAGAATCTTACATGTTGGAAAGTATTCAACCGTTATCAAAATCTTACACGTTCACAAGTAGTCTCTCGTCATACACCTCTGCAGTTGATTTCCTATCACGAGTATTGATCGAAGTACTATACTTGGGATCATTCATCCTAAGAATAAGTTATAAATTTTAACTAGTTTATGAAAGAAACAATTTTACTTCATCTTTCACTTCTCTCCCTGTTACAGCACCTTATTCAATATGACATTTACATTTTTTTTTAAAATAAAAAAGTGAAATTGTTCGCAAGGTGATTGATTTTCACCTTCTCTCCCTTGTGTCACGGTCCACTCTAGAGAACCCCAGAATTCTCTAGAGATCTCTTGTAGATACTTGGTCATTCTAGAACTCTCCACACATTTTTCACATGTGTAAATTTAATGTGTAAATATCTAGATATTTTAGGAGAGAGTTCTGGAAGACGAATATAGGCCGTTAAATCGAATCAATCTCCACCGTTCGTTGACGAGGTGGAAGGCTATAAATAACCCTAAGGGGTTGAGTTGTAACCATCAAGCATTTGAGCAATACAAGCATTCTCCCAAGTTATCCATCTCTCTCTAGTTTCTCTCTCTAGACTTCCTTAGTTCTCAAACTAAGTTAAGTCTTTGGAAGGCTTACTAGCAAGTCCAGAGCTTGAGTTGAGCGAATCTTGCTAGGCCGCACGGTGTTTCATCAAGTAAATCACTAAACCCGTGACACTTGGGTTATGTGTGAGATATCCCATTAAATGCAATAATAGGTCCGTTTGGAAACGTGGTAGAGAAGTATTTTTACGTAAGTCAAAGTAAATAAGTTAATGAAGTTATCTCATTTTGCGGAAAAACACTGTTGAATATACTTTTTTTTTATTTTGTTTAGAATCTTGTGAAGGGTATTATATATATATATATATATATCTCGTTTTGCACAATCTCAAGTGAGGACTTGTAGGATTGGGCGTAGGCGCTTTTTCTTTCAAGCAACAAATGTCAAATTTGTCAAGGCGATGTTACAGAGAGAGAGAGAGAGAGGAGAGAGATGAAGCAAAATGGAGTTTTGTGATTGTTTGCAGTATACTTAAAGTAATCTGCTTGAACGTTTTTTGAGTTACATTGCTTTTTTCTTATGTAATACCCACCACATCCCTTCCCCATAGAAACGACTTTCACACTCACACATGTCCCTACACTACCCATCTCCTCCACTAGAACGAGACAACTAAATAGTTGGATTGGATTGAGTTCAAGATGAGGTGCCAGGCTAATTGGTTTAGTCAATTATAAATCAATTTATATTTTTAGTTATTTATTTATTTTAAATTTTAATCTTACACAATCAATCTATGCTTATATCTTAATATTTTGGGGGTGTATTTTTATAATTTTAATTTTTCTATGCTAAATTTTTATTATTAGGTTAAAGTTTGCTCCTCTTAAAGGAAAAAAAACAAAACAAATTATATTGAAGTCTCTCGATATTCAAGATCCGGTCTGGTATAGTCCGATCTTGGATTGGTGTTGGACTGGGCTATGTCTTCGGTTGTCTTGTATAGCTCAAAATCTATTTAAGACAAGACCCCAGTTAAATGTTAAACTTAGGCTAATGCATGTACAACTCTCTAATCTGGCTCGTCAACCCGCTGAAATATATTTTTAAAAAAATGAACTTCCTCTTTTTTCCTTTTTTGCTTAATTTCTCTCTCACAAGATTGCATAGTAACTTGATTCTTTTCTTACCAATAAATTTTCAATAATGACATATTTTCAAGTTTTCCAAAAAAAAGTATTAATTGTTTTAATAATTTTAAATATATTATTATCGAAAGTTGATATAAAAAATAAAATATTTTATACTATTTTGAATTTATTATGTATTATTTATCATACTTTGTAAAAAATATTGAGATAAAAAAGTAAAAGAATATAAAATATATCAACCCTCCTAACCCAGGAGCTAAGACGGGCAGGCTGGCAAACCTGCCTAAGTTAGGCGGGTTGGGCCCAACTCACATTCTCACCTCTAGCTACATTGATGCCTTAATAGCTTTATTAGGTTAGGTTGATGGTTTTGTGTCTGAATTAGTTTTAAAAGTGATTTTACACAATTCAGATTAAATATGTGAGAGGAGTTTTTCTCTATTTTTGTAAAAATGCTTTTAGAATTGATTTTATATGAATTGGGTGATGTTATTTGACTCAAATGGATAAGGGGGTATGCCAAGTGGACAATGAAAGTTTGATTTATTTATAACAATGTTTGTTTTGTTTAATATATCATTTGGCAAAAAAGAAATATATCATTTGGCAAAAAAAATTAGACGGTGTGTGTGGGTGGGGAAAAAAGTAAATTAATCATTAAATCAACTGAACTAGGGATTTAAAATAGGCTCAGGGAACACTAAACAGCAAGAAAACCTTGTTACTTCCAGCGCCCGCCTTTCCAGGTTTTCACTCCAGAGGTGTCATGGCTTCCAGCCTCCTTAATCCGTCGCCATCGACTTCTAGCCATCGTTGTCACCTTCCAGAGTCGCGGTCGCACTAATCGCTCTAAGGTACGCTTCCAACCTTTTGACCGTTTTCTAGGTTTTCACTCCATTGGTGCCGTAGCTTCCTAAATCCGTTGCCGTCGACTTACAGCAATCGTTGTCACCGTCGCCTTCCAGCTTCCAGTCCAGCCATAGCCATCGCTTTTCAGAGTCACGGTTACACTAATCGCTCCGAGGTACGCTACTGATATAGATGATTAATTCTCAAACACTTTGACCTGTCTATTTGCTCATGGACGATCGAAATCTACAGGCTTCTTTTCCTTTTGGAGCCCTTTCTTTACTGTGTGTTTATAGCTTGGTTTAAACGCAAGACGATTTGCTACATGTATTTTCCTCTGCCTAAGTATGTGTCTCTTTGATTCTTGATCCTACTGTATGTCAGTTTGAGTCTTCTCGGAGTTTCTGGGTTTTCTTTTAATGAAATATTGCCTTGTTTAAGACTTTAAGCTTATCCTTGATCCATCTGATTTTTTGTTCATTTATATGTGTCTTTTTAGAGATTTCTGATGATCAACGTCGTCTTTAATCTGGTTTTCACTATCTCTTTTATGGCTTTACTAACTTTGATTCAAAGAACTTTTTTTATGAAATCTTTATTGTTGCTGCCGCTAAAATACCTGTTTAACTACTTGTCCTTTCTTTCTTACGTTATGTTTACTTTCCGGTATTCTGGTTTACTTTAGGAGTCTGGCTTAGTGACTTAATGATAACTCAAGAACCAAAAGACCGCACAATTTTATATTATATATCTTGGAATGGAGCTTCTAGATCCAACCGATCATGAAGGATTCTGCCACTCTAAGTCATGGTCAAGATCGCATGAACACAAGTCCAGTCTTTACATATATTCTCTTTTTTGCTAGAAACAGGATTGGTGAAAAAAGGCCGTTATTCATTAGGTTTTCCTTTAGGTTAGGAGGTATATATGATTTAGTTTAAAAGGCCCAGTCACATGATACTCGGTTCTCATGTGTTTCTTCTTTTGCACTTTACTACCTTACCCTCCATTAGCTGAAGCACTTATTTGTGATGGGGATTGACTTCGCAATAAGTATGATGTAAAGAAGAAACCAATAGTATTATTCTTGCATTGATAAAATGATACCATTTATTACAAATATTAATTGTTAAAACTGTGTTATGATATAATGATAGACTCATTTCATTTGCATAAATAAGCAGTTATAACTCTTATATTAAATACCAAAAGTAGTAATGCTTTATCTATATTATATCCGTTTAAGAACACAGTAGAGAAGTACTTTTCCGTAAGTTGAGGTAAATATATGTAACATAAGAGTTAAATAATATGTTTACTCACGATACCAAATATAAAATTTAATCAACTCCATAGTAATGGTATTGTAGTTCAAATCTCCAAATACACATAAATAAAGATAGTATTGTATTAAAATACAACATTAATGTATTACAAATAAGGGAAAGATGGTGCAGAAGCCCACTAAAAAAAGGCTAACCTCTCTCGAAGTATGGAGTATAAAGGTTTTCGTCTCTTCTAGCAGCTGCGTGTTTGGAATGTAAATTTGTATTCTCGTCGTTAATAGGTTGAGGCCACTTACCATTTTACCTTAAATTCTGTAAAAACTATGCTTAAATAGATTTCTAATTCAGCTCTAGATAGATTATCTCATGGTATGTCTAAAATCTTGTGTCTTCCATCAACCTTTGCCTTTAACGCTTGGAGTGGATAACGATGAAGGGGATTAATTTTTGTAAGCCTTTATTATGGAGCGAATGTCAGTGTTATTCCAAGAAAATATTGGAAAATTTAGTCTTATATCCCAAATAAGTAAGTTATTTAAATAATGATTTCATGGAGCAAAATATTTAATGAGAGATCCCAATTGACAACATGAAATCCTTGTATTGATAACATCATACGCTGTGTTGATAACAGTTCATATTGTCAATGGGACCTCTCATTAAATATTTTTATCATGGGATCATTCCCTAAATAACTTAATTATTTAGGATTAAGATTAAATCTTCTTCGCACCTTTTTCCTTGTTATTTTGCATTTTCATCACCACCGATGCTTCCATCCATTTCTACCATAATGAGCCCTTCAGAGAAGTCGGTAATGCTTACCTTCTCGCCGGAGGCAGTGAAGGAATACTAGCTTCTCTAACCGCCATTCCTCTGTCAGATACGAGGATACACGATGGACGTTCCTATATCCGGTACTCAGTCCTCCTTTTTTTAATCTTGTTGATTCAACTGAATGGGAGTATGACCATTGATCAGAGACACAAGTTTGCGCATTGTTTAATTTTGAATGTGATTTGAATTTGATTGGCGTGATGAGTTAAAGAAAGTTGTAAACAGGGATACGCATTTGTGTAATTTTCTTGGCCTGATTATAGTGGGTGGGCACGTTTCACAATCTGAAATACATATATGAGTCGATACCTTGGGTTTGTCGCATTTTTGGGACCTTTAACTTCTACTCAAATTTAAAATGTTCTATTTATATCCGATCGAACTGATTTTTGTTATTGAACAAAGGCTAGTTGTTTGATGGGGAGCGAGCCATTTGGATTGGTTGAATGGGGTAGTTAATTAATGTTGTAAGACTGAAAGCAAGGAATATTTACTTGCAAGGTTGCTTTGCTAACTGCTACCGGTCTGTAGTCAATGATATCTGGAGTCTTTTAGTTAGTCTAAAATCTAAATGACTGGGATAGTTTACTGCCTATTTTGTTGTTGGAAAGAATAGGAATGGAGTGGAATGTCAATGTGGTGATGATGAATAAAATGGACTAAAGTAATAATGACCATAGATAGATTTTTTAAGAGGAGGGCAATGAAGTAATAGGGAGTTGGGGATAAGGATAGACATATATAATGCATTAATCAAGATTTCTAGTTTTAAAGAATGATTATTAGCATGGAAGATCCATGGTTATGATCAACCAAACATGATTATATTGGAATCAAATCATGAAAAACATGCTTATATTTGAGTATGATAACTACTAGGGGAAAGATCCTAGGAACTCTAGGTAGTTGAAGCAATCAGGACCTTAGGTGGTTAGGGATTTCTGCCCAGCTTGTGAATGCGCATAACAGAAGCTTCTAAGAGAGGGAAGTTGTATTCAGTTATTGGAATTAGAACTTGCTGAAGGATGGATGATACAATTGGCTAATCGAAACAGAATGGAAAGGGAGTTTGATATTGAAGATTCAGTTTACTTGAAGTCGCATCCTTTGCGATAGAACCTACTTAATTGTTCTTTCTTGAACATTCTAGATGAAGGCTTCCTTTCTATTGGTTAGGAGGATTGGGAAGGTTGCATAACAGTTAGAACTTCCAAAGAATCGCTGAAGTCATTGAGTTCAATGTCCTACTCTTGAAGAAACATGTCGTCAGCCGTTCACCTGCCAGGACTATTCTGCCCCTGACGGATTCTCAGGGCCAATTTTCAACGAACTGGAGGCTATTTTGGCTAGGATTGTGATGTAGAGGTCACTGCTTGTCACTCAAGTTCTGATTCATTTGAGCATAGT
>JANTPZ010090932.1:0-15286 GCA_025593235.1 Vachellia pachyceras | reverse complement strand
AGATCTTTGTGTAATCCCACAAGAAATTCACGTGGAGAGGGAAGATTGACATTTGACATGTACGTAGCTAGGCTGACACATAAGATACAAATAATTGAGCCGTTTCTAATTTATTAGTCAATGCATATAAATGTGGTGGTGCACCGATGCATGCAAGAATTTCTTATTTTACAATACTAATGGAGAATCTATATCAATTTTTCACCCAAAATGTGAAATAAATATCTGGCAATTGACAACTCAGTCACCAAGACGAACTCAAAAGTGAGAGGGAAATGATGTTTGAAGGCCTCGAAGTCGCTGTAGCTAGTGTTTTTGCAAAAGTTGATTTGCTGTTGCTTTCTATACATATAATGAATATCTTGTCTTCCTTTAGACTGTTTCGTGTATCCACTCCACCGTGATGACTGTGATCCTTCAGTTCTTCAATGAAAAAAAAATTATGGATTTATCATAAATTCGCAAATAACCTAAATTCCATTTATTATTACATTTTTTAAAATTTCAAGTGGGATTTTTTTTTACCCGGCTGGGAGGATGATGGGATGAAATTAAACCAAAATATCAAAAAAGTTGCTACTGAAATAAAATAAATATTAAATTTCTTTCCCTCAACGACAATTCAAAAAATTGCTACTGAAAGTATAGCCTTTAGTGATGACACAAAAAATCACTGCCGAAAATATGACCTTTAGTCATCGATGCTAGACTTGTCTTTAGCAATGAAAGTGTCACCTTCTGGTAGTGACTTTTTAAAAAGTATGATTTTTAGAGGCGACTAACAAAGTTACCGTTGAAGAGTAGGCTGACATTTTTTGTTGCAGCTGAAAGTTATCATTGAAGGTTTTTTTTTTGTAGTGTATATATACATGTATGTGAAATGCCAAATTACAAATTCATTCGTTAATAAGAGGTTTGCATGCACCAATCAAGACAACTGTTTTTTCTATTAAAAAGCTGAATAATTCGCTGGATACAATCTCCAAATTCGAGGCATTGTAATCTCAATCTGGATGAAGCAGCCATGACATAATAACGACCACTTGTTGTTAATTAGGCTGTCGAGTGAAATAATTAACAGAGAAGGTTAAAATGCACAATGAACATGTGTTAAAAATATATAAAAAAAATTATAATGCGATGGCGACGGCGGGGTGAAGAATTGGGTCGTGATTGTGATTAATTAGCCAAGGATCAATGCGCTTAATTACTTTGCTTTAGAATCCCAACCATAATTTTTCCCTAATTAATCCAACTAATATGGCTGCTGCTATGAATGAAGACACTTACTGTACCTTAATCAGAGTGGAAATCTCCCAGATACATGAATGATGATTATGAAATCAATCACAATCACCTTTATATCTAAAAGTATGCTTTAATTAATTTAATAAATACATGCCCCTTTTCTTTCTTCCAATGTCCGATTATATTATTTTATTGCATCAAACCCAGTCTTCAAGGCCAAGTGGCATTAGTCATTACTCGTGACAGATACACTTAAATGTATAAAACATGCCATGTCACGAACACAAAAAATATAAAACCGAATAAAGTCATGACGAGGAAACGCGCGTGCATCAACCGTGGGAGGTACAAATAAAAAATGGGCATTCGTTGTATTTAGTGTTTGCTTCAGTTCACTCTTCACTGTCAATTAATTGTGCTTGTTTGGTAAAGTGTTGCTTATACCCATAAGCACGTTCAACAGTGTTTTTCTGCAAAACGAGACAATCTCCTCCACATATTTGTCTCGACTTGTGTGAATAAGCCCATAAGTACTTCTCCACCGCTTTGCCAAACGGACCCAATGTCAGCATTCAGTGCGCATTACTGCACTCAAATAAAAAACTCTACTGTTTTTGGAATTATTATTCAGTTTATACAGTTAGTAAAGACAGAGATAGAATACTTACATATATATATATATATATGTATAATTAAGTTCTTCTAGATTAAGTGAATTTTGTTGATGTAATCCCCGGATATCTTCAGCTATGATTAATATATATATATATATATATGTACATATGCATGGTACAGGGCTAAAAAGCAGTACAAGAATTAATGTTTGACTTCGTTGGTTTAATGAATCCAGACACTAATCACTAATTAACACTACTTAATCGGCCGCCACCCAAATTCATGCATCCTCCTCCTACATTTTTCTTCTACTACTTGTTCCTTTTAAATCCATCTAATTCAAAGCCATGCATGCATTTTACGCCCATTGGTTTAAGCTTGAATTCAAATCACCAACCCCCACTCAGAAACAAGTATGGAAGCTTGCGAGAAAGAGGTACTGCCAAATCTTATTAATTTCGAGCTTTTTATTCATTTTCTCATATATAGGCTGCTACTACACACACACACACACTCCCTCTCCTAATTCTACATTTTTCTCCAGGTTAATTATAATTGGTTTTCTGAGAGGACACCATGTTGTTGGGTCAGCCTGCCAGCTTCCTTCTTCGTCCACGGCAAGGAACTATACTTTCTGTAAGTACTGAAAATAAGTTACACACTCTAATTTACATGTTTTATTTTCATCGGTGTGTTTTCTTTTGTGCATATATTCGGTCTCAATGAATGGTTCCTCAAACTTATTGTCTGATATTGTGGCGTGTGTTATTAGGAGTGAAGTGAGATGTGAATGGGAGCTTCTCAATTATACAATTTTTCTTTGGGTCACTTTCTGCTTATAATTAGATGCTTGGTTTATTCCATCTAAACCGTTTTTATGAATTATTTACTCCATATTGCAGTTTGCTTTTTTTAATATACATACTAAATATAGCCATATACATCATTTCACCATTTTCTTATGGGAAAAATGCACACTAGCATACAAAAATCTTTTAACGCTGACCATTTACGTTGTCAGTTCATAAACAGGTGACGTGAGAAGTTGAGTTTGTGTATCATGGTTTATCTCTCTCTCCTCATGTTAAGAAACGGGGTTAATGGATATTTTATCCCATGTTATTCAGTTTCTGATTTTGTCTGCAACATATATATATATATATATTAATCACTACTAGTCTTACAAATGATCATTTTAATTTTTCTACTTAAAGTTACAAAAATGGTGATTTGTTTACCGTTAAAACATTTCTTTATCTCACCATATTATACTCAGCATCTGTTTATTTTCAAAATATAATTTGACTTAATGATGAGTAATATATATATTCATGTGTTTGTGTAAGAAAAATGATATATAAAACCACACTCCATATTTCATAGCATGTTTTCCCTTCCATTTTGAGCCTTCAAACTGCGTCTTCACTTCGTCTAAGATGAAAACATACTCCAATGTCAGATAAAATAGGGTTTAATAATAAGGAGTAGCTTGCATCTTACCATATAATTTCTTATTTTTATTGTATTTTGTCTTTTAGGTTAGCCTTATAAGTGTAATATATAATATGGCCCCACACATATATAAAAAGAATAGAAGTTTACGACGGTGCTGTTATTATTTTTGCCTTGTAAACTGTGTTATTAACCTTTTAAGCTGTATGTATGTATGTATGTATGTATGTATGTATGTATGTATGTATGTATGTATGTATGTATGTATGTATGTATGTATGTATGTATGTATGTATGTATGTAGTGTTTGCGTCTGTGTTCGTCAGCGATGATGGATAATCTAAATCTTTAAACACACAACACTTTATTTATCTGGTCAGCTTAATCACCTCCCGTCAAAGTTTGGGAGTTTTGCTAATTTTTTTACCTAATTGTTTCTATTTTTCAGTTCTTAAACTACATTTATATTGCCTTTTAATTAATAACTGCTATTCTTTCGTAGTTGCAATTTAAAACTCAAGAAAATCGTTATTGAAAAAAAAAGTAAAAAAAAGAGGAAGCTATCTCCCTTTTTTCAACTGGGAATTGCTTTTGTGAAATTGGCACCAAGAAGATTAAGAAAAATTGAGCAATTAACATTAACTGTTACTCGTTTAATAAAATATAAATTGGATATTTCAATAATGAACAACAATAAGTTATAACAGCGAATTTAATTTAATTTTTCAGAAGTAGAAATTTTATATGTAGTTTATTTAATGAGTATATTGCTTCTAAAAACTTAGAAATCTCGAGCCTGCGTCTAATTATAGAATTTTCATTTCGCTTTGATGCAGAATGAAAGGTTAGATGATGAGCTAATGGGAAACTTATCGGATCATGCAACAACATTCTTGAGGCACAACAAGGTACCCAGTCCTTGCTTTTGAGAACTAGCTGCCCCCTTCCTGGCCCTAAACGATTATTCTTCGGAGAAATAATAGTGACAATCTAACAAATAATGATAATGATAATAAAATTTAACTAATTAAGAATCTGATAATAGATATCCGTTTACTGCTCATTTTCACACATATACTCAGTTTAATCCCAACAACCTTTGCATATATAGTAATAGCATTGCAGATTCAAATGAGATACTCGATAGGTTAATTGCTTTCATGCTCTCTGTTGTGCGAACATTTTTCTCTGAAACCATGCATGCATATCAAGGGAAATAGGCATAAAGCCAAGGTGGGGAGTTCAGAATTCAGATCGATCGTTAGCCCAAGTTTAAAAATTGACCTCTAATTGAAATTATACACCTTAAAAATTATTAAATAACTTATTTTGAGAAAAAAATAATATTTGAAAAATAGTTTATATAAAATTTAATAATATGTAGGCTTCACTTCATATTTATTTATTAATAAAAAATAAAATGATTTTAAAAGTAATCAGTATCAATACTTCACTCGAGTAACGCACAATTGTTTTATAACAAAGTTAAAATTAAAATTTCAATACGGCATTTACTTTAAAATGAGGCAATGTATATTTTTACAGTGACCCAAAGAATAATAAAGAAAATTCATAATAAATAAAATGTTTAAGGGGTTTTCCCGCTGTCCCCAAATTTTTCCTAAATAAAAGCATCAAACTGCCGTATTATCCCTCAGCTCGAACATTTTTTTTCCCATTTTGGGTCAAAAAACTTGAACGATGAGCACTTGTGAATTGCGATTGTGGGTTGAATCAATTACCGTTCTCTTGCACTGTCTATATTTGATTTGAATGGTTGATATTTGATTTTCTATTGTTATAAAAAAAATTATTTTAATATATATGAAACATAAAATAATATTAATACCTTAACTATCATATTTTTAAATAATAATTTTTTATAAAAAATTACTACTTTCAAATAAATCAAATTTGAACCCTAAAAAAATTAGATCAGTTCCGATCTAAACTTTGACTACCGCACATTCAAGGCTTCTTCGTTACTTTGTTCTCTCGAGTTCAAACAATGGCAATTTCTAACTGCCCGCCTTTCCTGGAAAACCTGTCCCTTTCTCTTGTTTCCCCGCCGCTTCTGTAATTCATACCCTATCTATATTCTTTACTTCCATGAAGACCCCTCTTTCTGTCATTCTGTATTTCTGTTCCTCATGGCTCATCCTTTTCCTTTGACGCTAAACCCAGGTTTCGCACATTACGCTCTGTTTCGAAATCGAAGTTTTCCTATTCCTGCTTAATGCTAATCCTGATTTTGCTAGTCTGCTTTCAACAAAGGTTATTTCCGAGGCTGGTAATAGGCAACGTGAGGATACCATGGATTTATTTAAAGAGATAAAATGAAATGTCCTCTTTCTAATGTTTGATTATCGCTTCCGTTATTTTGGATCAAAAATTCCTTTGTGATGAGACAGTTTCATTGTTGCTGGTTGATTT
Organism: Vachellia pachyceras; assembly: GCA_025593235.1. NCBI lineage: Eukaryota > Viridiplantae > Streptophyta > Magnoliopsida > Fabales > Fabaceae > Vachellia > Vachellia pachyceras. The sequence continues at coordinate 9,538 of JANTPZ010090932.1, read as the reverse complement.
CTTGCATCCGTATCTGCTATATCCGTCTAATTGTTGGTTCTGAGTTTGTGTTTCTTAGTTTAATGGCGCCAGATAAAATGCAACGATTTATAGCACTCAGTTATATAGTCGTTGTTTGATTAAAACGTACCTTTCCATCATCTCCAGGATGACATACGTTTTCTATTTTTTTACTTCTCAACTATCGTGTGTATTTGGTATTAATATAAACAACGTTGGCAGAAGGGGGGAAAATAGTATCAGTATTAGCAATTGCGAGGACGCGTCAAAGGACATAGGTCACATCCTTTGGTCTTGTATATATAGTTTGAACTGACATAAGAACCTTTTTGGTGCTGTGCTTGCGTGTATTAATTTGTGTCCTTTTCCTTCTCACATTTTGTTTGAATTTCTTTGGTTGATTCATCATTCCTTCTCATTTTGCACGTTTAAGACTTTTGATTCATGTAGACTTTTTCATTCTTCTATCATTTGAATAATTTACCCGACATGTTTTATAAGTTTTATTTTATGTCTTCATCAGCTTTCATTTTTTTTTTATTTTCGAAACTGCCTTGCTGTTTAGACTGGAGATACCAAAAATATTGGATCTGTTGATTTTTTATACACGCGCATACGCATAGATGAATATCTGTATCGTCTTTGCCCAAGCATCTAGCTAAGATTCTTGGATGTAGATTTGAGTTACATATTGTGGTTTGGTATGCATGTTTAGAATCAATCTATATAACTGACCTAAAATATCTCTATATATGATTATTTCCACAATTACGTAGCAATTATCTTTTATATTTTTATTCGTTTTTAGTAGCCATTAGCCAATACAATGCATCATTTCCTGGATAACTCAATTTACTTAACCATGCCAAATACATGTAAGATGAAAGTCCATCTATTAACTGTGCTTTACGCTAAAAAATCTGCTTAAATGCATTTTTCAAATAATGAACGATAGATATGAAAGACTGGCCAATATGAGTAGCAAATTTCAAAGTGACATCTTTGCCACATGCCCATATCTGTGCCAGGATTTTTTCCTTGAGCTACGTACAGTTTGCTTCATGACCTTGTTTGCTTAATATGAACTGAGTGCATGCAGGTCGGTTCCTTGTTTTATGCTATGGTTAAAACTAATGTTATATTGTCTATGAATGTCATACAGTAAAGAAAATTTTGTAATTGCCATCATAAAAATATTTTTTGTTAAATGCACTTTCTTGGAGATTTCCTTTTTTTATTTGGTTTGTTCAATGAACTCGATGGGGTTTTACTTGATCTTCTCTTTTTTTCCTGTGAAGAACCTAAGTAGCAAGCCTACATCTAAACTTCCATCTCCAATATTTCGGGTCGCCTAAGTTGGTTGCTTTTACCTTTCTATTAATTACATTCTTGCACATTTAAGATAATTTCTGGTTATTGGTGGCTGCAGAATTCATAATTACTCTGATGATCATAAATGCGATGAAATGAGATAAAAAATGTGAATCTAAACTCGGTATAGCATTGTTTGTAGATTGTATAGTATCCGTCTTATATTTTTACGAGTATGTACTTTCGTTCTCATTTAAGATAATTTATTGTTATTGATGGATGTGGAATTCAAATTTACTCTGATGATTCTACTTTCTTTTACATTTAAGATATTGGAGGCTGCAGAATTCAAATCTACTCTGATGATCTTAAATACAATGAAGTGAGATATCAAATGTGAAACAAAACAAGGTATGACATTATTGGCAAATATTATAGTGTTGATTTTATTGTTATTGTATTTTTTTTTAAAAAAAAAAGAATGTGTGAGATAGGACCTGATTTTTCTATTGAATATGATGTGTTGCATCTGGGAAACATGCCTTTGGAGAGATGTTTTGTCATGCCAGAATCAATTGTTACTGTGATCAATCTTGTGAAAATCTTATAATTGCAAGTATAACTTGCTTTTCTAGCATGTGGAGTTTGAAATTAAGAACTACTCATAATTTGAGCTAAGGAATTCCTCATACTGCTCTTTAGTAGCTTTTTCAAGTTGTTAATTTTTCTTTGTCCTCCAGTCGGTAGACAAGTGCATGAGAGTGTGAAGAGGAAGAACACATACTCATACTGCTGTAGCCGTATATTTGATAATAAACCATAATTCATTTTTTCTAATGAGATTAAATTGCAACATTTAGTGTATATAATATCTCCCTAGTTGCCAATTAAAATTTTTATATGTAACAGCCAAATTCCTTTAGTGATTATGGTACAAAGTCTATCGTATACCTGGTGACTGCTCTCCTGGTTAACTATTAATCTTGTTCCCACAGCATCAAATGCAGTGTTAAAATCTTTTGTAGTTCTTGATTGTAAAGTTTTTGTAAAGTTCACAGAGAGAGAGAGAGAGAGAGTAAAGAGTGAAAATATGAATGAGACTTGCTTCTTTTCATCCTGAGTCTTTTCTTCGTTTTAGCACAACTAGTTTTTCACGGTAGGAAACTCCAAGTAATCCACACTCATCAGACAATATCCAAGTACCTTTGTCCTTAGCCATATATGGAACGATTTGAATCGTCAATACAAGTTAACTACGCACTTCTTGCGAAGTTATTGTGTATATTCTTTTCTCTGGGTTTTATGAATATTTCTGCTTTAGGTGGCACTCATCAAATTGTTTTAGGTAGCTGTGTGATTCAAAAATTAATAGTCTAATTTGTAAACTTGCTGATTGATCCGTCTTGTTTAATTGGTCCGTCTTGTGAAGATTTCTTTGGGTAAAACTAGGGGATGATTTAGAGCTACTTTGGAAATAGAAGCCCATAAGATGAACGTCGCATATTATAGAACTTCGAAAGGCAGACGCCGCGAGGGTTAGCGCGCTGGACGAACAAAAGAAGTGATCGAGTTAATGCCCTGTGAAAGGCGTTGCTTTGCTTCAGCTGACAGTGTAATCAATATAATTTGCACTCCTTTCTTATTGTGTCAGATATCAAATTTCTTAACGAACACTAACAAATAGAACGGAAGGGCATGGGCTGTGTTACTATAATTACGAAGATATAAACCCCTAAATGGTGATTTAAGATCATGGCCACATAATAAAGAAAGAAGGAAGAAAATGAGACGAGGGTCCCTCCAAATTTAGTAGAAGGGTGTATATGGACAAATGGATAGAGATAGTAGTAATACAGTTGTGAAATGGTTATGATTATTGGAAGTATATATCTAGCTTGCAGTTTGATCAGATATGCTGAGAAGCTGCTCTAGATATTCAACACCCAAGTCCTCTAGCACCACCACGTCTGATTGCTGTTTGGATTTGCCTTTCTTAGCCTTTGACGAAAGTTTTCTTTGGATGTAGTGCCTCTCTTTGAGGGCTAAGGCGGGTGAACACCCTTGGCGGCAACCATATTTGATGTCCTGAAGAGACTCCTTCACCTTTTGAACGGGAAAGTTAAGAACAGCGTTGGTGCTTCTCATGGTGAATGCAGCTTGGTCATAAGCCAAAGCAGCCTCCTCTGCACTCTCGAACGTCCCCAGCCAAACTCTGGTCCCATTCCTTGTGGTGTCTCTGATCTCTGCTGCAAATTTCCCCCAAGGCCTCTTCCTCACCCCTATGTATGTCTTCTCCTTCACGGACTCCGGCGTTTGATTTGCCTGCTTGTCAATCATATCGAAGCAAAGAGAATCGCGGAAAGGGTCTTCATGAATTTGGTCGCTTGATGAAGAGACCAAGAAAGGATCAGAGGTCTCCTGCAAAAACTCCCAATCTGGGCTTGGTTGCTGATAGGATGGCCAAGACATGCTGGCTAGGGTTGCAGTCTGGTATGTTATGAATTTTCTCATCCCATTATTGCGCTTATTTATATAGGCTAGGTCCATGGTGCTTATCCAGTCAGCGGCCGCCGCAATTTTTTTAATACACCTTCGTAGGAACATTATTGCTTGACTTCAATCTATTCTCATGGGGTTCACTGATGAGACAGCGCATTGGATTTGAATGGTATTGCTTTTCTTAATTCCTAACATTTTAACAATGAGTATAAAATTCAATCTCTTCTGAATCATTGCTTAGTATCTTATTTTTGTTTATACCGTCATTTTAATCAGGAAATTTAATTCCATTTCATATAATTTATGCGAAACTGTGTTATTTATAAGCCAAGAAAAAAAAACGCTGCGTATACAATACATAAGGTTTTTATTAAATGATTTCGTACATTTTTCATTTTTCATTGTGCTTTAGTGGCTTCTGAATAATTTTGAAAGGATGTATTTAATAGAAACAAAATAAGAGACTACTGTACTCTAGTGGCTTCTGAATATTCCGGGGAGGCTGTGGAGGTAATTAATGATAGTCAGTCATTGAAAGGGTCTTGGTGGTGAAGTTGGTTGGGTGACTCAACAGACCAAAAGAGCATCGGAGGGCTCCTGCCACAACTCTTCGTTGACGGCCATGCTTTAAATATCATTGTTTTTGTCTTAGACTTTTGTCATGTTCTCATTTTTTCCTTCTCTTTAGAAATTCATGGCCTGATGATCTTCTGTGTTTGTATCTTTTTGGATTAATATTATTATTATCCTTACATTTTTTTTGTTAAATTTTAATTTTGATTTTTATAGTTTCAAGTACCTATTGATTTTTTGTCCATATAATTTAATAAGAATTCATAGACCAATTTCATAAGTACAATGATCAAAATCAAAACTCATCCTTTACTTTTACAAGTTGTCAATTTGGTTCCTATAAGTTAACCCATTAGCCTTTGATCAAGTTTTTATAGAACTGTGAGGATAAAAAATTACATTTTAAAATCATAGGCACTAAAATTAAAATTCTATTATTAACCCCTATCTCTTTTATCATTTCTCCTTATTATCTATCACCTTTGTTTTTTGTTAGCCATGTTTGGTGTAAAGGATATAAATTCTTTAAAAAAAAACTGAGAGTGTTTGGTAGGCCATATAATAGCTTTCTTTGTTCAATTGAAAGCTCACTTCCATAAAAAAGGGGAACGAGTGTTTGGTCTAAGGCTCTTTATATTATCTTTTCCAAATTAATTATATTCATGTCATTTATTATATTTTTACCATTCACTTACTTTTGCCATAAACATGTAAATCAATTCTATAAAAGATTTATTTTTGTTTTCTTTCGTTTCTATTCCCTGCTTTTTTTTAATTGTACTATTCAAGACAAAATTTTAATTTTAATGTAGGCGTATATAACCCTAACAATAACTTTAAAATGGGGACATCAATAAAAACACAAAAATTATTAATTCAAACCATTCCCAATAATCATGTAGTCATTTATTTAATGGTTTATTTTGCTTCTAACTTTCTATTGTCATTTTAATCATAAAAATTAATATATGTATATTAGAAAGTACAAAATTTGTCATCAGTTACATATAAATTGTAAATGGTATGACTTACTTTAGATTAGCAAATGTAATCAGTGGTTATCCACTCATCAAATGTATGTAGGGACAGCATTGATTAGTTGTTTTAATGGCAGTCAAATGGGGTGGGCGGGTAGCTAATTCAAAACTTTTTTTTTTTCAATTACAAGATCTGAGTTTTTAATCTCACTCGAAGAATTGTCAGCCCATATATACCAGTACTGCAACTTGAGCTTAATTAATTATATATATTCCTATATAAACATTTGAAATCAATTTTCTTTTTTGTGCACTCGTTTGTTATCAAATTAATATTTCTCCAATTTTTTGGCGCAAACACTTTCTCAAATTGAACAGTAGTGTCTATACTGCATAATATATTATTTTTTGTAAACCTAACATCAATCACCATCTCATTTTCTTACCTATATCTGATATAGGACAAAAGAAAAACATTTGATAAGGAATAAAAGTTCGAGAAATGGCCAGAAGATCCCCGTCATTACCAAGAATCTCGTCATCGACTTTAAATGAAAATAAATTGTTAATCACGTTGCTGAGTTTTCGTTTTTCTAATGATATAGCTTTTGTGTTGGATGCAGACGAAGTATATGACATGGGAGGTTTCTTGATGTTAAATTTAACGTTAAAGAACATTATTAATTATTAAAATCTTGATCGTATCATATCTGATTCATATCTTGTCAGTTGTTACTGGGGTTTGCCTGTTTTGATGATGTACATTTGTCCTGTGTATAGTGCTATTCTGCACCAAAGTTAATATTCTTACAAGTTAAATTACTTCACAATCAAAGATGTCGCAGGTATCGGTGTAAACATTTTTTTGAATCCATATATAGGCATGTTCTGATCTCGGTGAGCCCCCGATACACAGCTCACAGACATTTTTTGTACCCAAAAAAATCTTGCATCTAATATTAAGTTCTTATATCTGTTTGGATTAGCTGTGAAATTTACATTTTCAATTTGATTTACGGTCTGTAAGGTAAATATGTGAAATAATTTTATCTCGATTTGTATGAATGTGCTTTTCCAACGCCATTACATAAAATTTATCATATTCCACATTTGTAGCGAGACATATATAGTTCTTTCGGACAACGCTAGCCCTCGATGAAAATTCACCATGCATGTAGACATATATAGATCTCATACTGTTCATGAAAGTTAGTAGTACTTACGTTTTTGATGATGACTGGAATGATATTTTTTGTCTTTATATTATTTCTTACGGTCACAATCTGTCCATTACTCATACTGAAGAAATAACATTTAATTTGTCTGTCAACTTCTTTAAAATGCATTTTAGGTTTAAAAGTTTGTTAACTTGCTTTTAAAATACATTATGAGTAAAAAAAACTCTTTATTAGTAGAATGTATTCTGCCAAAATACGTTTTGAATCCAACGTTTATTCAAACATAAATGCATTTTGCTAAAATGTATTATAGACAAAAATCATTTTTCAAAATACATTCTTACCAACGATCATTCTCCGCATTGTTAAATAGAGATTCCCAAATTCAGTCCATTAGGTATTAGGTTTTAAGCTATAAGTTTTGATGTTTCAAAGGGTAAAATTGATTTATAATATAATGATATATCTATGTATTTCAGAATATGTATTACAGTTAAATAATACATTTAGTTTATTAATAGAAACTCTGAACCGTGCGGCGGCGACAATCAACGTCGACATTGCATCACTGCTTAGGTGGTGTTTTGTTTTGAACAGAGATGTTTAATCAATTTTATTATAGAAGTAATTTGTGTTGGTTTTATATTTACAACTTGATTGATACAAAGATACAATCCTTCCTCCTTGTCCTCATTTGAATTTTTCTTCCTTCAAGTTCAAATCAAATGGTTTGATTCTCATATATCTCTCTACAATTTAATGAAAATTTGGATCATATATCTCTTGAGAGACTAAAATTAAATTGAGGAAACATTTAAATTACGAAAAATTGTATTAACCCATGTATTTTTAAAAGTCCAATAAATTTTATTCTACCGGTGAAGGCAACCAATCAAATAAAATAAGAGAATTAAAAAAAAAACTCTAGTACATTGAATGGATTTATTGATGTATATATGTTAAAACAGAAAGTCGTTATAATGACTTTTTTCTTTATAGCATAATGAACCAATATTTAAATTTTTATTGAGGAAAATATCTGTATTTAATATTCAATTGATCATGATTATCTTACATTTAATTAGTAAGAGAGAGAAAATCAACTTCCCTGTCACCACTATATAACCACATTTTCCCTCCTTACCTGAAACATCTTTTTGGGCCACATTCAGATACACTATATTATGTTAACCTAAACATTTTTTGACCCAAGATCAATTGGGCCCATTAGTAAGAACAGTTTTGGGCCTGCAAACTCCAGGTCAGGTCCGCCTCAACTTAATTATTTTGAATCCCACCCTCTACGGCATTTAATTAATTAATTAATTAATTATATATTCCTGTTTGTTGACCTCATCAATCTCATTTAACTCAAATACTTTTATATTTATTTTATAATTATCTCCTATATATTTTTTTGGGAGAAAACCCTAAATAAATCTAAGCAAAATACATAAATCCTAATTTAATCCTACACTTATATCAAATCATTAATAAAGTATATAGGTCTTATTTAGGATTTTTGCATTTTACGATTTTACCTATATTCCCTTCATTATCTCTCTTTTTTGCATGATCCATTTTGTCTTTACTTTTTTCCGACAAAACATGTTTTCCTTATTCGATGCCTTCCTTTTATTTCTTAATTTGTTTTGACAGTGTGCGGACGCATATGACAATTCCTTCTGTATATAATAATTATTAAGTTGTTCCTATACTTTGTTCCTCCCTTGGATATTAAAAATAATAGAATAAATAAAAATTGAATAAAATAGTAAAAAAATCAGAACTAAATAGCAAAAAATTAAAAAAAATTAACAATCATACAAATTCTTATTCAAAACAAAATTGCTGTATAAACACTTTGTAACAATATTTTTGCAAAAAATTCAAGACGAAATAGCAATTTAAGGTTAAAGAGAGATTGTCAGAACATATATTTAATATTGTTGAAAGTCAACTAAACTAAAAGAGTTAAAAGTTGAGATCTTAATAATGAATCTCAGATTTTGACTTTTAAAATTAAAATTTTATGGGAATTTGTAATGCAAAAAACAGGCATACATCTACTTTCAATTTTCATTTTAATAACAAAGGGGTATAGTAATCTTTCAACAACATTAAAGAATCCTTGATAACAAGGCTTGTCAACCTTATTTGGGATTTAATAAAAACGTAAGTCTAAATTAAGATTTATGTATTTAGACTAGACTTAAAAACTATTTTTACTTTATTATAACAATTTCTTACATATAATTTATCACCCACTGAATCATGAATGAAAAAGAATAGAACTCTAAATCACAATGATTCAACACTAGAAGAAAGAGGAATCACTTATAAACTACATCAAAGTTAAAGATCAAAATTGAGAAAATAAACTAGTTGAAACTAAGGAAATTTACCATCAAATTCCAATAGAGAAATCAATAAACAAAAATTCTCAAAGATTGGTAAAATTACAATCAGATCCTAATAGTAACTGATTCGTTTGTCATTAATAACCTCACTAACCGTCGATAACAACATAACCAACTACTCCAAGATCTGATAATTTTACTAATTTTTAAAATTTTTTATTCATTGATTCGTTGGGTGAGTTGTAAATTTCCCTTTAAACTATCTATACAAATGCACTAAACCTAGTCTCTGTTTAGCCTATATCAAACACACTGCAGAGGTTAACGCTACTTTCTAACGGAAAAGGTGGGCGCGCGTGACCATTAGATTTGTAGGCGCTAGGCTTATGGGTTTACTCTTCCTTCTTGGTGGCGTAATCGAGAAGGTCCTCCAGCAATTGATCATCCAAACACTCGAACTCGAACACCGGTCTTCCACCCTGAGCCTCCGCCGTTGAAGAAGAGGAAGACGACGGACACCGATGGAAGTGGCTGCTACCACTCCCCACATTGCTCAAACCGTGTTCTTCTGGGAAGTTGAGAATGGCCGAAGGCCCTCTCATCCCAAAAGCGGCCCGATCGTAGGCTCTCGCGGCTTCTT
>JANTPZ010090931.1:0-18352 GCA_025593235.1 Vachellia pachyceras | reverse complement strand
ATCTTTTATATTACTATTTTCTTCTTCTTTCTTATATAATAATTCGTAAAATCTTTTTAAAATTCTATATTCCATATCATCCATTTTAGGTTCTAATTCTTCTACTTTTTTATAAGTTTCTTGAATATTTTTGTTTATAATTGTTAAGTCCGTATTAAGTGTTTGAACACTAGGATTTTGACTTATATTATTCATGTTGCATATATCTCATCATTTTGTTCTTTCATCTCTATTTCCGTATTATGTTTATATCCTAAAATATCTAATATTTTGTTTATTTTTTGTTCTAAAATTTCAATTTTTTCATTTACTTTTTCCAAATCATTTAAAGTATACTGAATTTTACTATGTAAAGGTTCTCTAAAAGAAAGAAAAGGATTTTTAAATCTAGTCATATCTAAATATGGTCCTAATTGTGCTTGATCTCTTAAATCTAATCTAAGAAATTCAGATTCTTTTTGTTCTTCATCTAACGTGTTTATATTTCCTAATATATCAAAAAGTCTTTTTGAGGGTAAATCTCCTATTTTAGAAATCATATATCCATTATTCCAATTAAGTTGTTTATGTTCACAAAGACAGGTATCTCCTAAAGCAGTAAAAGGAATAAATTTTGCATGCAAAGGTGTATCATTACTAGGATATACAGAATTTTCAGGTAAATGACTAGCATTCATATCAGAAATTTTAGTTTCTACAGACCAAGGAAACGACATCATGTAAATCAAATGGGTACTTCCTAAGTATGTAACACCTAAACTCAACTCACCAAACCGAAGAGAATGCGTAAAAACGCAAATCCTTGCTCTGATACCATTCTCTTTTTAAACCTATATCTGGACGGGGTAGTAGAGGACATTTTAGTAAAGGTCAAGGATTTATTTTTTCCAGCTGACTTCTATGTGCTTGATATGTCTAGTGAGTCCGTGCGTGAATCCACCTTAATAATGGGCAGGCTCTTCTTAAGGACTGCTAATACTATTGTTAGCATGAAAGAGGGTAGCATATCCATGGAAGTAGGAGAAAGTAAGATCCATTTCAATATGTATGAAGCCATGAAACACCCATATGAGGACTATTCTCTTTTGAGCATTAATGCTATTGATATTGCTATTGATGATGCATGTGCTGAATTGGAATTTGAAAATGAATTATATCACTTGCTAAAAAATTGATATTGCTATATGAGAAACAATTGAAACATGCACTCATATCATATCAGTTGATAGCATGCTTTCCATGCTATACTCACATTCTGTGAAGCTTACCGATAAGTGCATGAATGGTTTACCTTGTATCAACAGTGATGACACCTTCGGGAGAGGCATTTCATTTGATTTTGCAGGATCAATGAGCATGACTTCAGCTGAGCTAGTTATACACGTGCATGCGATGCTTGGACATACAAAAGATGAGCATGAGGACATCAAAGAGACTCGCAAGCCACCGTAATTCTCAGGTTGTTCCTGTCCCTCACGTAATCATTTACTGTGAGCTTTTGATTATTACTTTGTACATTATGAATGATTCAAGTGTGGGGGAGGAACCTCTTCAATAGGTTAGATTAGTTGTTTTCTTCTTTTAGGGTGATTTTCAATTCAATAAACTCCCTTATTTTGTAATTAGCCTATCTTCATGAGATTTATGGGTAAAAGGGTCTGGCTTGTGATGTTTGAGATTGTGCTTAATGAGTGGTTAAAGTTTTAGGATTAGGTGCTGGTATGTCATCTTGTATTTATATTTCCATATTCGTGTGTTTTCCTCTCTACGATGTTTCACCGCGACTAAATACTATTTTTGTCGCGGCCAAACTCGTTGGCTACCAAGTTTTTCCTCTCAGGTAATGTTCACCGCAACGAATTTAGTTTTTCACCGTGGCCAACATTGAGACTTTTCGCCTTCTGAGATTGTTTACCGCGACTAACCTTTGGTTGCTCCATCGTGAAAATCGCGTCTTTTCACCTCCCCACCAGTTTTCTTTCTTAAAATCATTTACTGTTTCATTTTTCTTCACCCTTCACTCCTTCCTTTCCCTGTTCTCTATTTCTCCTCTGTAACTATTACTGTTCACCACCGCCTTGCACCTTATTTCCGGTGCCACTTCCGCCCTATTCATCGTAGTAAGTGATTATTATCTTTCTTTTCTCAACTCCACTTTGTTTTCATTCTCCATTTCACTTTTCTATCACTGTCGCTGGTTTTCAAAATTCTGCGATTTTCACCACGACAAAAAAAGGATTCACCGCGACTAAACTCATATTTCATCGCGACGAATCCTAATTTTCACCACGGTCAAATTCAGCTGCAGCCAATTTTCACCTGTCCTTAATTTTTGTTTCATTGTTTTCTTTTTGATTTTTGTGTTTAACCAGTCACTATGCCAAGACTAAGAACCCAGGAGTGGTAGAACCACCTATCCCTGACCCTGTACCTTTACCATCTTTTGAGAAAATCTTAGAGCTGACCCAGAAGTGCCCTCTGGTTAAGGAGTGCTCTTTTCCTTTAATCCCTGCCACTCACCGAGTCTAGCCTTACTAGCCTACTACGTGAGCATACCCAGGGTAAGCTTGCTTTTGTCCACCATTTCTATGCCATTTGCTGCCATGAATCCAACCTCTTTATTGATTGTAGAGGAATCTACATAGCTTACTCGATTAACCGCACCACCATCAGACATCATTTTGGTCTACTCGTATATTAGCAGGACCATTTTATTACCCTCATGAGTGATTTCCCTTAGGACCAGATCGCTAAGACCTTGTGCTTACCTGGAATGGGTTGGCATGTCCCTCATAGGTCAGAGATGTACATCTATCATTCAGAGTGCCGCTCAGAAACCAAACCCTTCATCCACCTAGTTTGCAGTAACATTTTCCCTACCAGCCACCTCGCTTACATGTCTAAGAGGCAAGCCCTCTGCATCTACATGCTGATACAGGGGATCAAGTTCAATATCCCCCATCTCATTTACTCTAACATCCGTGAGACCGTACTTACCTCCAAAACCACAAAAGCCATTATCTTTCCCTACCTCATTTCAGATATGTTCACAGAGGTAGAGGTCCCTGAGTTTCTGAGGACCATCCGCTTGCCCCGACCCCTACCTTCATTTATGAGCGGATCCATCGAGCTTCCGCTCCTCAGCCTAAGCCCTACATTGATATCGATGATTTAGTAACTAAGGACCAGGAGGCTCCAGCACCCCAAGCACCGGACGTCCACGAAGCACCACCAGTCCCAATCACTTTAGAGAGCATGGCTGTTGAACTTTAGCAGTTCAGGATCATTGTTCTTCAGCAGTTTGAGCGAGACAGGAGGTATCGCCAGAGGATGGATGCCTTTATTGTAGAGAGCTTGCATTTCCAGCCACCTCGTGAGGAGCATGAAGATTTCACTGGTGTTTGACTTTCCGAGGCTGGTCCATCGGGAGAAGGCGGAGCAGTAGAGGGTGTTGATGAGCGTGAGCCTGTAAGTGATGTAAATTCCGAGGGCGGCTCAGCTATGAAGGGATAGGACTGTTATGTTTTTCTTTTCTTTTCATGAGATTTACAGCTATTTGTGTGTGTGTGTGTCTATATGTTCCTGTGTTGTTTTCCTGAATTCCGTTGCATGCTTGCATGATTTTCCAGTATTGCTTGTGTATTCCGCGCTTTCTCTGTTGTTAAATCTTTCCTTCCAATCATTGAGAACAATGCTTGATTTAAGTGTGGGGGAGATTTAGGATTTAAGTTTTCCAAGCTTTACTTTGATTTTAAAAATGCAACTGGAATTTGTGAAGGTTAATGTTGCAATTTTGCTTAAAACTTTTTTTTCTTTGAAAATTTTTGAATTTGCCAGAGGTTTTGAACTGCATTTTTTGCTCTCGGACCAATTTCGTCACGACCAAATTGTTTATTCACCACAGTGTAAGTCGTTAAAATAAAGCAATTCACCTCTCGGGTGTGTTTCGCCGTGACCATCTTATGCGGTGAAACCACTTGCACACAGAATCACACTCTCGGGTGTGTTTCACCGCGACCAATGTCCATGTTAGCTGTGGTGAAACCTTCAGTGCACATATTAGCAACGGAGCAGTGTTAATGCAATTTTAAATTGACTCTTACCGTTTTTAATTCCTAAGACTATCTAATGAGACATTAGCCTTGTCATGAAGATAATTGAACCTGAATTCATTTGATTGGTGTGGGTTTGTCTTGATTTTTAATCTCTCTAGAACTTGTCTTAATTCTTAATCAAAGCTTTATGATCCAATATTATGTGGAAATGATAAAGGCCTTCATTTTAAAAACCTTTCATTTTGCCCAAACGCAAACCCAACATAATTCAACCGTTGTCACCCCATTTGAGACCATCATTCTTGGAAACCAGCATTGGAAAACTATATCTTTATATGCAGCATATTTTGATTAATTTATGCTCCTAAAAAAAGAAAAAAAGAAAATAAAAATATAAAAAATAATAATAAGAAAAAATATATAATGAAAAGAAAAGTGTTGCTAAGATCATATGCTTGAATGCATGTTTCTCCAAAGTCTTGTAAAGCCATTGATATGTTTAGCTTTCTTTGGCGTCATGTATTCAAGGATTTCTTTCATCACTTCATATCATTATTTTCAATTCCCCATCATCCATCTTAAACCCCCAAAGCCCTTTTAATTCACATTGTATTGATCTTGTGGTGGAGAAGTAGAATCATTATAAGCTTATGGTAGATATTTGTGTAAGTAGACCATTAGTGGAATTGTCCTTACTTAGTGAGCTAAGAGAGAAAAACTTCTACCTTTTGAGAGGAAGTCTCTTTTATTCAGCCTTTTGAATTGAACTCTCTCAGGGATTGATTTGCTATTGTCTCTGCCATGATCCTTGTTAATTCCTTGACAAATGCTTTTACTAAATTCGATAGTCCTGTACTTATGTGGATACATTCCAAATGCATTGATCATCTTAAGTTTTTGAAAAGCTTTATCCAGGAGTATAAAGGTTTAAGTAGGGGGAATTTGATGGAGCTTTATTTCTTCTATATTCTTGCTTGAATTTCTAGAGTATTTGATGTAGTTTTAGCCATTCATGATCCTTTTTGAGCTTAACTTGAGATTTAGAGTTGTTGACCTTGATTAGCTTGATTTTAGGTGCATTTGCCATGAATAATTATATACTTGCACTTAATTTCCATTATGAGCAAGTGATACTTCAAATGTTTGCTATCTCATTTCAGGAACTCTAGCAAATAACATGAGGAAACAACTCTGGAACAGTTCACTACGGCCAAATACCAAGCAGGCAAGCATGAACATTCGGGAGAGGTTCGCCATGGCAAAACCTCAAGTTTGACACGGCGAATATTGCGCATTAGCACAGAATCAGGCTCCAAATGGAAAGAATACCTGACCCACCTTCTTAGATCTGACCCTGGATGATTAACATATGCCAATTAGGGTAAGTTTCGAAAAAGGGGACACAAGAAGAGGCAGAAAACATCTCATCTACGATGTTGAGCATCTCTTTCACTCTACTCAACACTAATCTCAACCTAACTCATCCAAACTCATCTTTCACTCTACTCAACACTAATCTCATCCAAACTCATCCCTAATCCACCCATGCATCTCTATTCATCATTCTGGAGTGCTGAACCACTTGCTATGAGTAGTTGAGCATCTCCCTTCATCTTGGAGATGAAGATAGCCTGAGTTCTAAGTGCTAAAAGGGGAGTAATAGTTTTCATTCTGTATTTATGTTATGGATTACATAGTTTCTGAGTTAGGACTTGTGATTTGTATGTAAATACTTGGTCTCAGTTTAGCCAAACTTGGATTACTTGTGTATTGAACTTGCTTTATGTTTAACTTGCTAGAGTGAAGCCTCATTTCTACTTATTCAATGATATCTTTGTTGTTCTTTTCAATCTTTCTAGTTGTACTTGATTTTAGCGGCAATATTGTGATGAGTTGAATTTTTCAATTGGCGATTTCTGTACACACACTAAGTGTTTTTAAAGGGTTTCATGGAATAGAGTTCATTGCATAGAATTTCTGACCCAGCGAGTTGTTGGTGTTTACATTACGAAACTTAATATGAAAATGATTACTTTCCCTCATATTTTGTGAATCATGATGGCCTTAATAATTTCCAAGAGGAAAACCATCATCAAACATCTTTTACACTTCAACTCTGCTTTTGCTGTTTTCCCAAAATCCAAAAAAATACCATAAAGAAATTTTACTTTGTAATTAGCTTTAGGTACATAGCAATTTTGATTGAAAAACGGTTTTCATTTGGAAAGCGAACATAATCACAACCTAGTTAACTAGTGGTACACGAGCTCCGTAGAGAACGACCCTGAGGTTGCACCCTATAATGCAATCCTTGGAAATCACAATTTTTTTGATCTGTTACCAAGGATTTACAATGACAAAATTTTATCATCTGTGCCAAATATGGGGATCAATGTTCTTCAAAGGAGACCCTCAGTTCATGTTCGAGGTCGTATAGATCCGCGTTCCTCATCCAAGGTTCTTCGTCTAGATTGCTCTGTCTTGTACAAATTGACCCTGGTCCCCAGCCAGCCTCCAGCATGCTTCATCCATCACTTTGCCCTGTTCGTGTTGCAGTCGCCTAGTCGTGTTCCTGGTCGAGTGCCCATGGATCGAGTTACCAGGTCCAGTCACACTCCATTAAGTCCTGCACGTCGTCATTTATCTTCAGCCTCATCACTACTATTCAGCTCCCATGTTGAAGGCATGTCTACCAGTCACGCCTTGTGAAGGCATCGAGTTCACGTCTTGCCATATAGTAGTAGGTATGGGGGCTCGTCGTCTAGATTTCCGCCCTTAGCTCCAACCTCAGTTGATCAGGTTCAACCCTATCCGTCTACCTCGTCTGTGGTCAGGGTCGACTCAGTTCAGTCGACTCAGCTTCGACCATATCCAGTTGGGGCCAATACAGCCTACTTTGTGTTGCACAGTTCCTAGTTTGCTCAGTTCTTTTCTACCAAAAATATAGAGAGAGAAAAAAAGGAGGGAGGAAAGGGATTATTATAAAAGAGAGAGACGAAAAAGTTGTAACTCATAGACAATTCTTCTAATGCCCCATATTCTACTCCTTCCTCTACAATGGTCCAAGCTCAAGTTTCAATTTTGTTGGCTGGCTCTGCCCCATGCTCGACTACGCCCATCTTTGAGAAATTTGCAGGTCTAATTATTCCAGAGAAGCTCATAGGGGACAATTATCTTGAATGAGCCCAGTCCATTCGACTCACACTTCAAGGCAGCAATAGGCTAGTATGCATTATTGGTTAATCCCTCCAACCTTCAGAGGATCATACTGCTGTAACGTGGGAGGCTGAGGATGTAATGGTTTGTTCGTGGCTTGTCAATGCCATGATACCTACAGCTCGTCGATGCTTCATGTTCTTCTCTCCTGCCCGTGTGATGTGGGAGGCTAATCGCAAAGCATATAGTGATGGTGTAGATATTTCTCGATTATTTGAATTAAAGGCTAAAGCTTGGGCGTTAAAACAGGAGTCTCTTCCCCTGAGTTACTACTACCTTGCCAAAACTGCCCCCTTGGCAAGACCTTGATTTGCTTAGTGATGATACTCCTTATTGTGCCTCGTATGCTGCCCCATATCAAAAGAAGTTGGAGAAAGAATGTCTTTTTGAGCTGTTGGCTAGCCTTAACCCCTCGTTTAATGATGTTCGAGGTCATATTCTGAGTCAGGACCCACTTCCCATTGTTCGTGCGGCCTTCACTATTCTTCGCATAGAGGCTTCTCATAAGAAGGTCATGTTAGGAGGGGAATCAGCCCCGGCCCCATGTCCTTCTACTGTTGACGAATCTGCCCTTACTATCTGTGGTCCTAATCAACGCTCCACCAAAAGTCGGCTAATGTGTGATCATTGCTACAAACATGGCCATACTAAGGACAAGTGTTGGATCTCCATGGCAATCCCCTTGATTGGAAACCATAGTGAGGCAAAGGTCGAGGTTACGTAGCCAAAGTTACATCCAGTATGGCAACTGATCCCTCTGTTCCAGGCCATCAAATGGCTTAGCTTAATCTAATTCTTAAGCGACTCGCTGCCTTAGAAAGCTCTCAGCAACCGACAGAACCTCCTGTTGCTACCATCGTTTGTAGAGGTAATTTTTCTAAAGCCTTGGCCACGATTAAAGGTATGAGTTATGGGCCTTGTTGGATAATTGACTCAAAAGCCTCTAATTACATGACTGATGATCTATCCTTATTTTGTCATTATACCCCTGCCAAGACACATCTTACTATCAAAATTACTGATGCTTTTGATTCACTTGTTGCCGGTTTTGGGAGCATCAAAGTTTCCGCAACACTTACTCTTTACACTGTCTTACATGTTCCAAATTTGAAGTGTAACTTGATTTCTGTGAGTCAGTTTGTAATATCCACCCTTTTTGTAAATTGAAATAGAGGTCAAACTGATAGTTATGAGATGAAATAAAGCTCACAGATAGAAAGTACAGAAAAAGATGATGTCAATGGGTCGAAAAGATTCAAGTTAGCGTGGCCTTAATGGTTTATTTTTCTTTAAGAACTCCGCAGTTAAGCGTTCTCGCCCTGGAGTAATGGAAGGATGGGTGACCTCCTGGGAAGGACCCAAAGGTCAATAAAAAAATTTAAGGGCATAAAAGTTAAGGGCAATCTTGGTATTATGAAAGATTAGAAAAGGTAAGAGTATTTTGGTAATTAAGAGAAATGTAAGGGCATTTTGGTCATTGATAAAGTCAAAGTCAAAGGTTGACCAACATATCAGAAAAATTCACATATGCCTAATAGATAGAGCACGACTCACTGATCAACACTGTGGGTCCTGAATCTTTGAGTTTCACTTAGATTTCTGTCTATAGAATTTTGAAGGGTAGAAAGTAGGAAATAATTATTTGAGGTATCAAGAGACCTCAATAAGTTGAACTCAGAACATAGAAAAATAAAGTGAATTTTATAGTATTTTATAAAATTATTGCCTAGTATACGATAAAGGCGAATTCCCAGAACAGAGGGAAAAAGATCTGAAAACCCTTGAAATATAACTTTATTCAGAAATTAATTTTAGACAATCTGAAGGGCAAATTGAGGAACGGAAAAGGCTAGAGTATCAGTAGAAATTATAGTAATTTTTAATGCCCTAAAGCTAAATTGCCCGTCGGTAGTATGTTTTTCAGGGGTTTTGACAGGGGAGAGTAACCCTGTTGAATTTGGACATTTTCTAGGGGTATTTCTAGGACAAATATTTCATCATATGAGTAAGTGAAATGTGGAGATGAAATGAGGAATAAAACATCTCCAGAAAAGTAGAGAAAGATTTATCGAAATAAAGTTACTTTTACCGGGGTAACCAGCTGAAGTAACTGAATGGTAACCGATTTGATTTGTGTAACCAAGTTTCTAGAAACTAGTTACACTTAATAATTGTCACTTTATGACAACCAATGAGAAGTTAGCAAATTTCTAAGAGGTGGATGAATTCTAGCCACTAGATCAAGTTGAGGTTTCAAGATTAAATCTCAACCATTCAAGCATTATTACAAGATTTAATAAATCAATTTTTGGTCTTCTTCTCCAAGACATTTTGCACGAAATTGGACAGCCAAGAGAAGTAAGAAGAGACGCCATTTTTGGCTTGGGAAGAGAAGGAAAAGCTTCAAAAATCACAAGGTAAGAAGCTTGTTCAACCAAACCAATCTATTTTCTTAAGCTTTGCAACCTTATCTGCAATCCTATTGGTTTAGATTTTTTTACTAAGCCTCTCTTTTGCAATATCTAAAGCTAGAGTTCTTGAGTTGAAAAGTGAGAAAGAGAGGGATTTAGAGAAAATCAAAGGTTGCAAAATACTCATTGAGTGTTAAGGATTATCTTGATGTATAGATATGCTTGGTTTGATTGTTAATTGTTGTTGGGTGAAATTTTGGAAACCCTAAGGTTAGGGGAGGTGCCGTTCACATGGGTATTGATGCGAGAGAGTTGTGTTTGAGTTTTTGATGCATGGAAAGTGGTTTGGAATCAAGTTTAGGCAATCATACATGAGAAAAGTTTGAAAAAAAAATCCAATCTTCCCTCTTTATTCTGTTTTTTCGGTTGGAACAAAAGAAATAGAGGGAGTGGGATTTTGATGATTTTGATGCTTCCAATGGCTTTAGAATGAAAAATTGTGTAGGGTAAAAGTTAGAAATGGATTTAGGAAGCATTAGAAATCATACGAACAAGTTTCAAAGTTTTAAGGGTCTCGAAAGAGCAATAAATGGAATATTGCGTTTTTGGTAATTTCTTGCATGGTTGATGGCTGAAAATTCATGAGTATATTATTATGTGATGTTTAGGAAGTTGAGGAACCAAAGACCTTATTAGGAAAGTTTATCAAGAGAGCTTTAAAGCCCAAGAAAAGCTAAGGAGACAAGGTAGCAAAACCCTCTAATCTTAAGCTATGTGCTTTGAAAATATGTTATGAACTATGCATGACTTGTATTGAAATTTATGATGATGTAAGTGTGAATATGTGCTCTTGTGTACTATGGCCATATGCATTTAATTATTACATGTTGCACTTTTATGAATTCACACTTATATGAAAAGTTGTCATGCAATTTTATGAAGTGCGTTAGAAAGTTTTGCTATTGGGATTTTCAAAAATCTCATTATTCCCCACTAACCATTTTAAATCCAAGCTCAAGCAAAGGTAAAGACAAAGTGATGGAGGAATAGAGGAAGCATTTTGTTACACTTTGCTTACTAAGTTACATGTTGTGTTTCATGTATATGTGGATATGTTTGGACTTGTAGTAAACCCTTAAACCTCCACATGATAATATGTATATGTGCATGAATGCATGTGAAATCATGGGAGGTGATTGGCTATGAGAAAAAGGGTTTTATAAATTTTAAGAGAATGGATCAGCTTTCAAGAGAAGGGTTCCAAAGACCCTTAAAGGAACCTAAACTTTGAACAATGAGGAAAAGTAGCAAACAAAGTCCGAATGACTTGAAACTTTTCAGTTAAACATCCTAAGCTTCAAAATGGGCAAAATTTTGCTAAATTTAGATGAGTAGATTGAGTTATGATTTTCCAAAATTAAGGGAAAAAGCTGGAAAAATGAAAAGTGACCATTTGAACAGTACTTTTTCACGGATTTAACTGTATCAAATAGGCAAGTATTTGGAACAATGATATATTTCCCCTGTATATCACTTTATAAGCTTCATATAGAAATTGGAACCACTCAATTTCTATTTTCTAGAATTAGTTATGAATTTTCAAAGTTGGGCCAGAATTCTAGAAAATTGACCAAATGAATAGTAACCCGTTTTGAAATTTTCAAGTTACATTTCTTTGGTCAAGTTAAGCTATCTAAGGCCCTAGAGTGGTTCAGTAATGATATAATATGAGGCTTATAGGGGAAAATAGGAGGTCTTACACAATTAGCACAAGAAGAACGTTGTCATGCTGATTTTCTTGCTACTCGTTGTGTGTTTCAGGACCTGCTTACAGGGATGACGATTGGAGTGGCCGGGATGCATGATGGACTCTATTATGTGAACAATTGTTCTAATTCTTGTGTTGGTTTTTCTAATAAAGTGTCTCTCCCTAGGACTGATGATATGGATTTATGGCACAAATAACCAGGTCATCCAAATTTTCATTACATGTTTCAAATGTTTCCTTCTATTTGCTTGAATAAAAATTCTTCTGAATTTCATTGTGATTCCTATGAGCGAGCTAAACATCATCGCACTCATTTTATGATTACCCCATATTGTGTGTCAAAACCATTCACCACTATCCATTGTGATTTATGGGGACCCTCTCGGGTTCCTAATCCTACTCATTCCAAATGGTTTATCAGTTTCATTGACGATCATACTTGTGTTAGTTGGGTTTTCTTGCTTAAGGATAAAATGGATGTTTACCAAACTTTCATTGATTTCTATCACATGATTCAAACCCATTCCAAACTGATATTCAGCTCCTTCATATTGATAATGGTACCGAATACTTTAACCAATCACTCTCCTCCTTCCTCAAGGATCATGGCATTGTTCATAAAAGCTCATGTCCTTATAGCCCCTAGCAAAATGGTATTGTCGAACAGAAAAATAGGCATATCCTTGAAACTGATCGGGCCCTACTTTTGAGCAGTCATATTCCCCGCTTCCACTGGGATGATGCTATTCTTACTGCCACCTTTCTCATTAATCGAATGCTGAACAAACCCTTATCATATCGCACCCCTTTGTAAGTTCTCCATGAACATTACAATCACCCCTATCTTGAAAATACATTGCCACTACAGGTCTTTGGTTGTACCACCTATGTCCATCTTTATCACACATGTAAGCTTGACTCTAAAGCTGCCCGATGCATATTTCTCGGCTACTCTGGTTCACATAAGGGTTATAAATGCTATGATCGCATGTCCAAACGCCTTCATATAACATGTGATGTCACCTTTCATGAACACCTTCCTTTTTACTCTCCATCTTCAATTTAGGGGGAGAATTTGAGTGAATTTCAGCCTGAACTTGAGTCACCAGTACCACCTCAACCTGAAGTTCTCCTTGAGCCATTCACATTCCCTATCCAAACTGAGAATGTAGAAATATCTCCCACAGATTAGAAGAATACTGATTTAGGGGGAGATACTACTAAACAACTACAAGTTTATATAAGATGACACAAAGTTGATGAGGTCCATCAAGCACCTAATGCACTCCAAGAGTCGGAACCAGAGGCAGGTTCGGATAAGATACAAAAGGTAAGTACGTAAAGTCATAATGATCTTGACCTACATATCACAGTCTGGAAACAGCCTTGGACGTGTATAAGACATCCTTTTGGGAAGTTTGTTTCGTATCAGGCTCTTTCCTCAAAATATAGTGTATTTATATCTCATATTGATAAGGTCAGGATCTCAAATAATATCAATGAAGCCTTGGCTAGCGCAGAATGGAGACAAGCTATGATGGAAGAAATGAGGGCCCTAGAGGATAATGAAACTTGGGATGTGGTGAATCTGCCTAAAGGCAAGAAGGCTGCAAGATGCAAGTGGGTATTCACACCTAATTACAAAGCAGATGGAAGTCTTGAGAAATACAAGGCAAGATTAGTTGCACAAAGTTTCTCTCAAGTATATGGTATAGATTATACAAATACTTTCGCTCCTGTTGCAAAATTAAACACAATCCATGTCTTGTTATCACTTGCTGCTAATCTAGATTGGTTATTACATCAAATGGATGTAAAAAATGCTTTGCTAAATGCTGAATTAAAGGATGAAGTGTTTATGAAATGCCCCCAGGCTTCCTTAAGAAAGGGGTAAGTCGAGTATGCAAACTGAAGTAGTCCCCCCGAACATGGTTTGAAAGGTTCACTCGAGTCCTGAAGTTACAAGGTTACTTAAAGGGACAAAGTGATCACACCATGTTCTTCATACATTTAAATGGGAGGTTAGTAGTTCTTGTAGTATATGTTGATGACATTGTCCTTACAGGTGATGAACCACTAGAGATTGATCGTCTTAAGAAAGCATTGAACCAAGAATTTCAGGTTAAAGATTTGGGGGAAATGAAATACTTTCTTGGTATGGAAGTTGCAAGGTCAAGGAAAGGAATATATATCTCACAGAGAAAATACATCCTGGACTTTCTAAAGGAGACAGGAACGTTAGGATGCAGGCCTAATAACAATCCCATACGAACTGACAAAATTGCTGTGGATGCAAAACTTGGGAAGGCTATGGACATGGGACGATATCAGAGAATGGTGGGGAAGTTGATTTACTTATCTCATACTCGACCGGCCATCGTGTTTGCGGTCAGCATTGTAAGTCAACATTCTCATGATTTCAGGCAAAAAACCTAAATGAAGTTTACAGGATCCTCAGGTATCTAAAGGGATCACTAGGGCTTGGTTTACTCTTTAAGAAGATTGACCATAGAGGAATAGACATGTTTACAGAAGCTAATTAGGCAGGTGATCAAGAAGATAGAAGGTCCACTTCAGGTTACTTCACATTCGTCTAGGGAAACCTTGTGACATGGAGAAGCAAGAAGCAGAGTGTAGTAGCAAGGAGTAGTGCTAAAGCAGAATTTAAAGCAATAGCACTTGGAATTTGAGAAAGGATTTGGGTCAAAAGAGTTCTTGAAGAATTGAAGATGGTTGTATGTCTACCTATCAAGCTCTATTCAAACATCATGGCAGCCATCAGTATCTCTCACAACCTAGTCCAACATGATAGGATGACACATATGGAAATAGATAGAAACTTTATAAGAGAGAAGGTCGATGAACCCTTTATAAGAGAGAAGGTCGATGAAGGAATAATTGAGATTAAGTATATACCATCTAGAGACAAACATCAGATGTTCTCACCAAATGTCTTGCCCGAGATAAATTTGAATATTTCATTGGCAAGTTGGACACGATCAACATCTATGCTCCAACTCGAGGGGGAGTGTTGGTAGTTGCTGATTCTATGATATTGTAATCTTTGATTTTATGGGAGAGATTATAGGGATTTATCTGTTAGCTTAGTTGTAGGCGATATTTTCGGTTAGGTTGTTTCATTCGTGCTTATATATATATGGGTGTATGATTCAATAAGTATGTATGGAATACAAGTTTTTATCAAATTCTTTAATCCCCAAATAAACTCCCTTTGCAACTTCTCCAATTAATTATATACCCCTTTTAGTAGTAGTGTATGTTGCAGAGTGAACATTGCCATATGATTGGTTATAGATTGTATGTAATATCCCAAATTTTAGTGACCGGAAAGGAAGGTCAAACTGGTAGTTATGGGTTGAGTTAGGGTCCAAGGATGGGTAGTACAGAAACGAGGAAGGTAATGGGTTGGAAATATCACGATCAACCTAGACCTAATGTACTAAATTTCATTAGAGCTTCGTAGTTAAGCGTGCTTGGCATGAAGAAATGATAAGATGGGTGACCTTATGAGAAGGACCCAAATGTCATTAAAAATAAAGGAAAAATGGAATTTGAGAAAAAAGAAAAAAGAGTAAGGGCATTATGGTAATTAAGGGTAAGTATAAGGGTATTTTGGTCATTCGAGCAAAGTTAAGGGTCAACTTGGTCAAAGTTTGACCAAAATACCAGAAAAATTCATAGAGGCCCAAAATGTACATAAAAATTTACTGATCAGTACATGAAGCCTAGTTTTAATTAAATCGACCTAGATTTCTGTTAAGCGAATTTTAAAGGCTATTTAAATTTTGGCATTTTTATTAAATAATTAGCCAAAAATAATTATCTAAAGTACCAGGAGGCCTCAAACATTTGATCTCAAAGTAGGGAAAAATAGCTTGGAATTTCTTGTATTTTATAAAATTGTTATCCGGAATACAAGAAAAGCACTTTCCCTTATTGGAAGGAAAAGACCCGGAGAAGCCCTGGATTTTGGTTTTCTTTAAAAATTAATTAAAAATATTTTGTGAAGCCTTTTGAGAAAAGAAAAGATGTGAGAGTTCCAATATTAATTTTGGGAAATTTTGGTGGCCTCGGATTCAGTTAACCATCGGCAAGTTGCTCTATCCGTGTTACGATAGCGTAAAGTTACTTAATAGAAACATAAAGTTTCCAAAAGTTATTATTACCGTGATGAATCTTTCCACTTGTTGTAGTCATATTTGAAGGTTAAAAGTTGTCATAATTGAGGTTAAACAAGTGGTAGAATTTATCAGAACAAAATTACTTTATCAGTGTAAGTTGTATTGTATCTTGGACACTTGTCACCATGAGATAAAACCTAATTTTTTTCACCTATTTTGGTTGCCACTTGGATCAGTTTTGGGGAAGAAAATATCACCTTTGGGCTTGCCATATATGATCCCTTGGATCAACCAATAAAACAACATTCAATCATAGCCATCCATCTAATATCACATTCAAATAAAGTGATATTTTGATTCATCTTCCTCACCATTTGGCCAACTTTTTCCAGCTGAAAAAGAGAAAAGAAGAGACGCCATTCATGCCGCCAAGAACAAGGAAAAAGTTCTAAAAACTCTAAGGTAAGTTGGATTCTCTTACAACCTTTAGCATATTTGTGATCCTTGGAGCTTCCTCTACCTTTCTATTGGTTTAGATTTTTTATTTTGGCTCTCTTTTGCTTGCTAGAAAATTAGATTTTAGTGAGAGAAAAATGTGAAGGAGTGGGATTTTGATGAAATAGTTGGTGGCAAAAATGTGAAGGACTGAGATTTTGATGAAATAGTTTTGGTAGTTGATGTTAGCTTGTAATTAATGCCAATTGCATTATGTAATATGTAGGAGGATATTTCAAAGAGGAAAGTTCCAAAAGGGCAAGAAGGAATCCATTAAAGAGTAAGGGAGACTAAGTCCATAAGGTAGCAAATTCTCTAACTCTTACATTTACATTGCTATTAATTTTTAATTGTGCATTTGTCATGTTAATGTTATATAGTTGGTAAAAATGCAAGTCTTGTTTGATGATTGATGATGAGGATATGCCTTGGCAAAGTAATAATATTGTAAGAATTGAGGTTAATGTTGCATGTTTAGTTTCCATGGGTTTTATTTATTGCACAATTATGATTATACATGTTAATGTGTTAGTTAGAGATATTTGCTATTGGGATTCCATGAATCTCATTCTCCCATAATAAAACCTTTTTAGGGTCAAGTTGAGGAGAAAAAGGAAAAGAGATCAAAGGTAAGCTCCAAGTGTAACTACAAGTCAAGAGGAAAGTGATAAATGTGGTTATGTACACTTTTAGATTATTACAGCTTAAACTCCTACATTATGAAATATGATGTATGTGCTTTGTAGATAGACCAAGCATGCTATAATATTATGCATATTAATTAGATGTATAAAGGGGAGGAATGAAAGCATGCAAAAGAATCTAAAAAGGGTCCAAAGCCCTTATCAAAGAGCAAAGTTGAGGTAACAGTGAAAAAATGAAGCCCAATGTGTATGAAATTTTCTAGTTAAATACTACACATTCCAAGGTTTGAAAAAAAGCTAAAGTTTACAAAATTTAGATGTGTAGATAAAAATTTATGATTTTCCAAAGTTGAGGGAAAAAGCTGGAAAATTGAAAAATGACAAATGAACAGTGTTTATTCATGTAGTAAATTGTATTAATTGGTTAAGAAATTGGTCAAGGAGATATTTTTCCCTTGTAGAGGACTTCATAAGCTTTATTTAGAGACTTGAACTACTTGATTTCTATTTTTCTAGATTTAGTTATAATGTTTCAAAGTTTACCAAAAATCTATAATTACGAAGTGAACAATAACGATGAACAATACTTGGGCAAAGTTCTAAAATTTCACTTGGTTAGCTAATTTTAAGCATTGAATGGCTGTAAAGTAGTTCATGATCGGTCTCTATATAAATTGAAGCATGCCAAGGAAAGTGTTACATTTGGTGGTATCAAAGCATGATTATAGTTAGATAGAAAATGTTGTGCTCTTGAATTGTTAATTATTTGTATTGGACTTGTTGGTATGCTATTTAATATGAATGATTGAGTGCTATTAACAGGAATGATGAGCTAGAAAAGTACAGAAGTGATTAGCCAGCTAGATAGGGATCCTTTGACAGTCCAGTGACACTTGAGGTTATTATACACCCTATGCTACCAGTGAGTTAGAGTAAGATTGTGTGCTAGACAAAATATAGAAGAGCCTAATTTAGATGTAGAGAGAAAAAGCCAGAGATGGAAAGGATCCAAAGTACATGCCATTAGAGATAAAGGCCAATACATTGGAATCATCCAGAAGTTCAAGTGAGTTATAGGAGCAATAAGAAGGGATAGGTCCAGTAATGAGATCATGTCCAGTGATTCTAATGCCAGAGGTACATAGAGCCTTAAAGTGTTAATAGTTAAAGTATAGTTATAATATAAAAGTGTTGTTTTGGGCTTTTTTATGACAGTTAAGTATGAGAATGCGTTGGATAAGTTTTGATAAAGATATGGTTAATTATATAAGAAATTAGAAGATAGGCACTCTTTTTTTTATGATGAAAAAATTCCCTCCAAAATTTATTTACAGCGGTTCAAGAAACCGCTACTAATTTAAAAATTGTTCGCACCTTTTTTTGTAGTGGTTCTAGAACCGCTACTAATTGTTAATAATATTTAAAAAAATTTATTTCAGAACTGTTGTAATTAATTAATACATTAATCTAAAGAAATTGAAAAAACACCTTTTTAAGTATAGATTATACTATATTTAATAAAAAACTTATAATAAAAAATTAAAAAACAAATTAAAAAGATTCACGAAATCAAAAATAAAAAAAATAAAAAATAATTAATAAAAAGAACACTAAATCTAGA
>JANTPZ010090930.1:0-25825 GCA_025593235.1 Vachellia pachyceras | reverse complement strand
AAAAAAGTAGTTTAGACAACTCATCATTTAGCATTGCCTTCAGAAACTTGGATTCATGACATGGCCTCACACTACGTTGACTCAAAGCACCCACAATGATTGCTTTCACTGTTAATAATCAGACCCACTAATTTGACAAACAGAGGGGAAGGAGAAAGCAGAAAGAGCAAATTTCACAAGCATTGAAGGCGAAGGTAAAGAGAAATCGACATGTAATGACCTCAGAAGCTTCACGTAACTATTAATCAAAAGAACGACCATTGGGGGAACATGATATGATGAAAAGATGGATGCGATGCGACCAGAGAAGCCCATTGGAATGGGTAAAGAGGTTGAGAAATGACAATTCAACTAACCTTAAATATATTGCTTGAAATTAACACTTCCAATAAAAAAATACTATATTTTATTAAATATCAATTCAATAATTTTGGTACATTTTATTTCGAATTTTAAAGAAGGAAGAACATTTTATTAAGCTATTCATAATGATATCTCTGGTTTATGGAACGAAAAGGGTTCTATGGAATGAAATGTCGGGAGAAAGATGAGAAAAATTAACCCATCGTCAAATCTCTCCCAGATGCAGCCTGGAAAATATAAATCATACCCTTTTGGGTATAAATCGCTTTATAATAAACCCACTTTTGAATAAAATCAATTCCCGTTACCCACAACCTGTTTTAACGCTCTCTTCAGCCGCTCCTGTCATCTTTTTTTTTTCTGCCAGGACGCTCCTGTCATCTTTGTTTCGCCATATCCGTTGAATATCATAATTCACCTACCACAAAAATCTAGTCCGAGGCATTTTACTCAATGAAAACTTATTTGGGAAACAATCAAATTCAAATTGAGAGTGGCGATCATTATGACAAAAAAGGCTTGTTTTCCCTAATAAATAGTACAGTTTCTTCAGAAATTTATCTTTTGTATTAATACAAAGAAATATCCTATTTCTTCAGGTCTCGACATTTCCACAAGAAAACTACCATCAATGGTGAGGTCAAATTCCACCCCCGGGGGGGGGGGCTGTCCGTAGTAATAACAACCACCACTGAACAAGTAATCAAGCTAGAAAATTCAGCAAGGAAAGACCAGCAACTCTATATATGCCTCAAACTCGAAGCATCAGGAATTTAGAAAGAGGGCTCCGAGTGCAACTCAACTACTCAAGTCCCACACCAAAATGATGAAAAATATCCAGGTGTCCAAGAGGAGAGGAAAATGGCTTGAATCAAAAGGAGCAGTAAACTAGGAATTAGTCAATTAGATTAACGATTCATACTTCGCATAAAATCTGAGATGAGTCACACAAGTGATAAATATGATTTTCCTACAGATTTTATATTAAAATAAATATAGATCAAAGCTCTTAGTATTTGTATAAGGCAAATCAAGGAAACTGTCGGATAATCGGATTAGTGTAAGATAGATAAAAGAAGGGGAAGCAGTAACTTGGAAGACGGTCAATCTATCATCAATAAAGGCCACATGTTCGTGGCATGAAAGTTTGATTGATAATCATACATCAAAATACCCCAAGGACCAATTACATAGTTTTCGCTTAATGAACCCCTATTCAAAAGGTTCCCCCGCTAGCATAGTAGAAAAATCTTTGCCAGATACCAGCTAAGAGGCAGATTCATTAAGACATTTCATAGATTTAAGATATTGTTTCGCTGAACCTTCGAATCTCCAAAGAACAATTCAACATATGCAAAATTTACAAAAAGCAAACCTATATGGAGGAAATATTATTGACTCAGTTATATTCCAGAAGCCTAGTTAAAATTTTAGATTTGCAAGAGAAATCAAATTTATAAGAATAACAGCTATTGAACGTGTTGCATCGTCATTAACTTCACTAGTGGCTCACTAAACAAAGCATCAAGCTCCTTGGGACGCAATGTCTCCCATTCACCTGATTTGTTCGTTCATGAATAGGTAATCTATTACACAAACCAGATTGGGGCCACATTGCACTTTACTAAAATACATATGGTAGGTCCAAGAAGTGAGAAATGGGTGAAAAAACATACCAACAAGAAGTTATCCTGAAGTTGGAATTAAAAAAATAAAATGTTAACACTGTATCATTAATATATAACACAAATTTATACATTCTAAGAATGTTGCAAGAAGAAGCTCAAAAGAAAATGAGATGGATCCTCCCTCCCTCCCTCCCTCTCGGGTTTTTTTTTTGGGGGGGGGGGGATGTTAAGGTACCTTATGCTCGAGTACATGTTGCATCGAAGTCATCTGGAGCAACACGTGCTATCCAATTGCTGAGCGTTTTCTTGATATCCGAGTGATTAACATACGCCAACTCGTACATACTGCATAAATTCACAACAAGCGTCTCATTCAGAGCCACCGTAGGAACTCTTTCAAGCGCATTTTCAAGGACTTTGATGGAATCAGACAAATCCCTCAAATACATCAAACAAAGGGCTTTATTATTTATAGCCACTACGTCCGCATGGTCCCTCTCAATGCACTCTTCATACTCCCTCACGGCGGAGACGTAATCCTTCCCGACCATATATACCAAGGCCTTATTTCGGTTCACAAGATTCTTGAGCTCAGTCTCGCTCAATAACCCATTAGTCTTGCTCTCTTTCATCAAAACCTCGATCTGATTGAATGAAGTTTTCGCACCCTCTAAATCACCAATTTGCATCTGAATATACCCCAGTTTCGAAATTAATGAGGCGTCCGAAAGATCACGATTAAGCAAATCTTTAATCAAACTCAAAGCTACACTAAGCTCTTTGTTGCTCAAATGGTACCCGATTATAGAGTTCATTACAAACACCTCCCTCTTTCTCCACACATGAAGAGAAACATCAAGACCTTTCATTTCCTTCTCCTTCAACTTTTCACGCACAAAATCAAGGAGACTGTACAGCCTATCTATACCTTCCTGGCGCTGACCCAATTTAATAGGGATCAGGGCGTAAAGCCACCGAATGCAGAAAGGCACCATGGAACCGGATCGATTAGGATAAATTTTCGGATATGTTTCGTACTTGTAGTGAGAACTGTTGAGATCTTCCATGGAATCGAGCTCAGCAGAAGCCTCATTGAAACGGCGCAATTTTGTGAAGGCGAGGACGTTGTAGGCGAGATAGGTGAGGTGATCGTGGGGTTTTTGGAGAAGTGAGAGAGCTCTTGCTCGAGCTACCTTGTCGATTATCGAGCGCCAGGAGCCACGGGCAGCGAGTTCCTGTAGAGAGGAAAGCTCGTGGCACACGTCGTTGAGAGACGCAAACTCATTGGTGAGCGGATCAGTGATGGATAGCTTTTCTGTATCGGAGATCACTGCCTGCACCCCTGATTCGAACAGATCCGAATCCATCACACGCGGTGGATCAACCTGTGAGAAGAACTTCGCCGCAAGAGAAGCTATTTAACGACGGCAACGCAAACGGATCGCCAGAGCTCAGCTTAGCAAGAGGAAGTGAAGCCGCTAGATGACTGCTTATTATCCCGGAACAAGAGCCAAGAGGGCTCTACATCGCCACTCGGGCCCAAGCTAAAAAGCAAAGAGGGTTCTATCTTTGATTTTTGGACCAATGGATCTACTTTCTAAACTCTTTCCTTGGATGGGCCGCGGCCCATCAGATCCACATAAATATTAAAAATATATAAATAAGCATGTGATTTTTTAATTACTGTCGAGAAATTGTTAAAATTGGTTTAAAATCCCCATTTAAAAATTTTATTGACCAAGAGAACATTATAAATTTTTCTATATTAAAAGTATTGATATTCTACCAATTTTATTCATACAAGTATTGGTACTTCAATTTAAATAATATTCAATTATAAATTTTTAAATAAGAACTTCCATCCAATTTTCTTATATTTTACCATGTGATAGCAAAATGAGTGAGTAGTGCCAATTGGCAAAGTTTTTACACTTTTAAAAGCACATGCAACAATATTTAAATTGAGATAATCTTTTTTACATATTTACCTTAATTTACGTAAAAATATTTTTCTACTTGTTTTTTTACGTGGATCCCATATTATATCCGGTGCCACGAGTCTTGCCGAAACGGCCAGCCCACGCCTTACAAAAGTCTAGCTCTAAGCAGCTCTTGAGATTGCTTGACATCGTCGGAAAGGAAATCAATGGCGGTCTCTGGTCTTCCCATTGCGACTACAAATCCCACTGGACTTCAACTCTCTGCTGCTCCCAAGTTCACTCTCTCTTGTTCTCTTTCTTTTCATTCAAAGCCCACTGGTTCCAAGCCTAAGCTTTCTTCATCCTCCGTTCCTACAACTAGGAAAACACTCTTGGACATTGGTATTGGATTTGTAGCAGCCGCGGTCCTGGCCTTGACGCCCTTGGATGCCGATGCAACCAGAATTGAATATTACGCCACTGTGGGTGAACCTTTATGTGAGCTTAACTATGCCAAGTCTGGTCTCGGTTACTGCGATATTGTAGAAGGACCAGGGGACGAAGCCCCTCTCGGCGAGCTCATTAATGTGAGACCCACTCTGAATATCCATTTTTTTATCTGGCTATTTGGCATAAGCATCTTGCTATGTGACTGTAGAATGACTGTTATAAGCATCAAGTATGAAATGTGAGAGGTATTAACTTTGGTAAAATTTTGAAAGCTGGGACAATGCTTCTTGTTGTTGTTGTTGTCCCTAGCTAGAGCTTAGTTACATACCTCGTGATTTTTTTGTGGCATTACTCAGGGCTAGAATGTCTCAAAGAATGCAAGTATTATATAAGTACTTAATGAGCTGTATTAGTGAGCAATTGAAATTTCAACTGCCAAGTGGTACCAATAATCTACAGGTTCACTACACTGCAAGATTCGCTGATGAGACTGTGTTTGATAGCAGCTACAAACGAGCTAGACCTCTCACCATGCGCATAGGTGTTGGTAAGGTAAGATGTTCTACATTTTTGGTTTGTATCCGCTATGACGTATGCCATCACTTAGCCTCATCCAGAGTTCCACAAGCTGTAACTTAAAAAATATGAAATATGTACTTAGAATTTGGAAGAGGGACTAGGGAAAGTACTTCCACTGTTTGTTACGTATATTTTCACAACAGGTTGCTTACATAGTATTCAAGTCCAGGTTATCAAGGGATTGGATCAGGGAATTTTGGGGGGTGAAGGAGTACCTCCAATGCGGATAGGTATGAAATAAAAATTGTGATGCCATGTGTTGCATTTCAGTCCCTTTAAAGACCTGTTGATATACCATTTTTTCGTAGGCGGGAAACGCAAACTAAGGATTCCTCCACATTTAGCATACGGCCCAGAACCTGCGGGATGCTTTTCAGGTAGTTTATAATCACTTTCCAACTGAAATTGCTAGACTGTAGTATCCAATTAAGTGAGAAATTCTGGTCTTTTGATTGCATTTTTTGAGGGACATGATTTTATTGGTTCAATGATCAAGGTCCAAGAAAACGCCGCATGCCGTATTCATCATCCTCGTACCCACCCCCGCCACTTAATGCAGGACGTCATTGTTTTGAAACTAACTCATTTCAAACTGACACAATTAACATTGATTGTATAGGTGACTGCAATATACCGGGCAATGCCACTCTTTTGTACGATATTAACTTTGTTGGTATTTACTCTGGTAATGCAAAGTAAAGGGATAGTCATCGTCAGATGCATATGCACCTGAAGCACACTTGGATCAAGTGAGTTCCTGATCTCATGAAGACTTACCTCACATTCTTTAGCATTTTTTTTCCTATGCCTGGAACCCACAATTAATATTTTCTTAAATGAACATTGGCGAAGTTTTACTGAATTACACGATTAGTTAAATTATAGTTCTAAAGTTATGTAGTTGATCAGTTTGGCTTTTATAGTTAGCCTATAGGTACTTGTGTGTCTCTGTGTATATATACCTTGAGATGAATAAGATAAGATTCATTTTTCTCATAATCACTGTGTTTACTCTTGCAATCTTTCAGTTTAGTCACCAAATATTTATCAATACAATGCATGACACTTGCCGATATGTTCTCTACTCTGTTCAGGATTACCTAAGCTGTATAGGTATGGTTCTAAAAGATTAGAGCAATTAAGTGGACATTTTGATGAGTGTGGATCAACCTGTTTGGCAGAATCTCCTTGCTGATTCCAACTGCCTCAAGTTTCTGTTCTCCTGGACGGGCGGTCAGAACACGATTGATATTGATACCCATTTCGAGAGTAGTGATGTAGAGATGTCCAGCAACTTTTGTACCTCTATTGTATATGTAATTTTCAGTGTTATCAACTCTACTTGTATAGGTTTTTCCCTAAAATGACAGTGCTTCCTGATGCTTGGTAAATGTTAATTAGAACAATGAACTGCAAATTCGTGATTCTGAGTCTTGTTCTACTTGGTAGGTTACATGATCTCCCTGGTAAAATTAGCTACCGAAAATTGATTGCGGCTTGCAATTTGTCTGGTAACCAGATATATTGACATGGGTATGTAATTTTAACTGCTTCTGCAAATGTTAAAACATTTCTTCAATTCCGTGTAATGTGTTGGAGACCTTACCTATTTATGCATAAAAGGTCACTTCAGAGCTTTCTTTCTCTATCATTCTGGTTTTTTAAGCATAGTATGACATGTTTCCACATTGTTGTTCATATATGATCATATTTTTGGGGAAGCAAACTTTATACTAATTGCTTTGCCCAACAGGCTCATTATGTTGATATGAACTTCGTTGTTGTTGATGTCCCTCTTAGATGGCAAAATATTCTTAGAATAGACATGTGTAAGAAGTTTAATGCTCTTAGAGTCCATTTTTCTATTTTACATGGCTTGAAGAGAAAATTAGGAAAACAATTACTGCTTCGCCTTTTGATGTAGATGAAATCCAGGAAAAGGAAAACTTGAAAATTGCAGAGGAAACACAAGAAAATAGAAAACTCACTGAAATTTGAAAATCTTACAGAGCTATCCGGAAAATACTACTATTTTTTTCTTATCAATCATTTTACATGATAGAACAAGCGTTGGGGTTTTCATCGCTGAAAATGGTAACATAAGGGTCATCGTAACTTGTCACGGTTCCAGTGGAAGGAGTGTTCTCTACTCTCCTGACATAACCAGGAGGAGCCTTCTTGTCATAAGCTGGAGCAGCGTATGGATGAGCCACTAAGTTGTATGGCACGTAGGGCCAAATCTCAGCCTTCTTCCCTGTTGATTTGGCCGCCTTTAGCACCTTGTTTGCCTCTACATACCCTGTTACCGTCACTTTATGCTGCTTCCTGTTTATGTCCACTGATTTTACTCCTGCAATCAACATTTTTTTTTGGTTTTATTTGAAGTTTGAATAATGGTCCGAAGTTTAAAAAACAGGGGAAATGGGAAACAGAGGAAGTAATGTAACTCATCACTTAAGGATGAGAGAGCTTTCTTAACCTTAAGCTCACAGCCATCACAGTCCATCCTCACTTTCAGTTCCACTGTCTGTAATTGCTTCTTTTTTTTGCCATGGTCATCACCGCCCATTAGCTCAGACAAGTAGCCCATTTTATCTAAAAGACAAGAATGGATGCAAAAGCTCGAGACTTGAGTACAAGTTTTATGAGTACGATACCGAGAAACGAAACAAGAAATAAGCGTTTCATACACACACTGAGGAAAGAGGAGCAGATCGCGAATGGGGTTAATGGGAATGTTTTGAGGTGAATTTATACATTGAAAACAGAGGGAGAAGTTGCAAGGAACTTGCGAAAAAATTGGATTCCTTCCTTAGCTTCTAATAATTAATTATGAGCATGCGTCAATGACTGCTGTGAAGAGTCGGAACAACTAAATTGTTTAAGATCTTTGGCACCAGGGCCTCTTATAAAGTCTTTTGATGAGAGATTCATAGACAGGAAAGTGAAGTATACTACTATATTATGATACCGACGCGTTTGGCGGGCACAGCTGTTTAGGAGCTGTTGCATGCATTTAAATTTAAATTATTTGAATTTGTTGAACGCTCTAATCCGCAAAGCTTAGGAGCTAAGGTGTTTGGAAGCTTCTTTGCTCCCCACCATGCCAGCAATACTGCATTCATTTCAATTAAACTATGTGCTCTTACTTGGTACCATTTTAAAAAAACACCATATTTGTTCGTTAGTTTAGACGAGTGATTGTCGCTTGCTGTTTTAGGTGGGAATAGTCCATATGCGTTGTGTGTGAAATAATTTTTAAAAACGACTGCTACCAACAAAAGTTGAGGTAGAAATTTTCCTTTATTTCTTAGAGCATCCAACTCATTTAGACCACTTAGAGCATAGAACTCACCACCTTGAGTTGATTGGTTAACACCCAGAATCACTTCTAAAAGAATTTTCACGTAAATTAAGATAAAATTCATCTCACATATTTATTTTTAATTGTCTAAAATTACTTTAAAAAAAGCTAAATATATTTCTTTATAAATATACTATCATTTGAGCTATCAGCCTTTGGTGATATATTCCTTTATTCATTCATTCATGCATATGCACTTTTACCAAAACACAAAAAGAAAAAGATAGGTTAAAGGTCATTACATTTTTAGCAAGACCATTCGGCATCCAATTTCAACTCATTAACTTCATGAAATCCAAACTAATCTTAATCAAA
Organism: Vachellia pachyceras; assembly: GCA_025593235.1. NCBI lineage: Eukaryota > Viridiplantae > Streptophyta > Magnoliopsida > Fabales > Fabaceae > Vachellia > Vachellia pachyceras. Next base: position 17,207 of record JANTPZ010090930.1, on the reverse strand, counting down.
CCAAACAGAACCACAAGGGCAACAAAATTCTCTCACCATGTATTTGGTATGACTATATTCCTGAATTTTAAATTCCAGATCTCTACTTAAAAACTTCTAATAATTTAAACCAAGTGGTTGGTGCTGTTGCAGTTCATTGTTTGGCTGTTCTCTAATTCCAGGACGAAAGGCCTCCATAACTATATGCATGTGATTGAGATGAAAGAAGCTCTCCTCCTACACCAAAACCAATGGCTTTTGATTGAATGGAGGAGGGGTGAAATTAGGTGATACTTAACCTAAAAAAAGGTGGTTGATATGGACATCCATATGCCACACAAGCTGTCTATCTCATTCATCCAGATACTTAAGAATGAATTACGGTTGTACTTGTTCAGCAGCGGTGCCAATGTTCTGGGGCTGTCAATTACACAGATTTCATTTTCATGAGTATATCTGCAAGTTTGATGAAATCTTTACTATATCATGATTTCTTATATATGCCCATAAATTGCTGCAGCTTTTGGAAAAGCTCTGGTGGTTTGGACACACTTCGCATTCACACACATGAATTTGTGTTTCGAAGCTCGCACCTTGTGATTAGAAAAGGGAGGAAAATACCGAAGAAGTGGGTTTCTTCTTTTCCTTGGATGCAACGTTAGCTCTTTTTAAAACAACCCTAATGAAGTGGGGCCATAGCCATATCATCCTTTCAATTCCAATAATTTGACACTATTTTCTTTTAATCATTGAATGATCTCCGAGCACACAACGTTAACAGAGCTGTAAACAGTGTAGCTGGTCGTTGAGCATCACATTCAAGTTGGCTAAAGTGATTTAAAAAAACACCCGATAAATTAGGATATAAACTAGTTGTCCAAGTTATTTTTGTTTTGATTTTGAGTATTAAATGTACCATGTCTTCAGTACAAGGAGAACAGAAATGAAGGTCAACTTCAGGCTTCAGCTGGCATGCATAAGAAAAGGATTAGGTGAAGCCGTGAGGGCACGACTCATGAGGCACTGCATTCCCGCAAAATTCGCCATAATTGAGAAGAAATTCCATCAATGCAAATACGATTCATTTCGTTTAAATAATGACGCGCAGCTGAAAATTCACCCATACTAATAACTTATCATTAATTAATATTAATTCAATATTCCATTTAAAAATAGTGCGATATGTTTTCTAACCAATTTTATCAGTATCGTAGGAATTCCTTGTTTATCACATAGATCAGTCTTTGGTCACTGGCTGCTTCAAGTCGTTTTAAGAAGTTCCAGCATTATGCAGGAAAATCACATTGGACGACGAAACTCAAGGTAATGAAGTTCTCAATGACCTACAAATTGTGTAATGCTTGCGAACATGAATTGGTATGAATTAACCTATCCCTGGCCCTACTAGGGACTGTGTCCAAAACGTCCGTAAAATACAAACATTTAGGGAAAACGGAAAAAGATTTGCATGTAAAATAAAACATCTTACCAGATCTCCTCATAGGGTGAAGTACAGATTTTAGTCGCTTACTTTTACATAATTTTGGATCTGAAGCCTAACAACAGAACTCATAACTCGATCCACCAATTAATCAAGTCAATGAATGAAATCTAAATTGGCTGTAAAATGATGGCACTGATGTTGAGTGGCATTTGACACACAATCACTCTGTTCTCTTGGTCTCGGTTATTATTGAATTTATCCGTAGCGAACACCTCAACTATCTGTGATCCTAACATCACTCCAGCGAATTGGAGTTACATGTGTAAGGAAAAAAAGATGTAATCAACCATTTCAGCTGCAACGAAAGAGAAAATTTAGGCAATTCCAGCAGGCAAATTGAGAGAATCGGATAATCTCTGCGTGCTCAGGGATTAAAACGATACGGTTCTGTGAATATTCCCGATTTGAGATTCATGTAAGGCTAATGGAACAGGCATAAGACTGGAGAAGAGTTAGAGCCTGCTCAGAAATAGCTCTGTTTCTTGCTTGTCTCACCCAATCTGCAACAATGTCAGCAGCTTGTGTGCCTCTGACACTTTCTTCCAGAATGTCCGCTGCTTCAGCGAGTTTTCCTTCAGCCAAGTAAAAATCAACTTTATTCATAATGGATTCAATCCCATCACCCGAGTGGTCAGTTTCCCTAACCTGAATACAAGTCAGAGACGAATATCAATTATATCTGGTGACCTAGGATGTGCTTGATAGAAGTGGATGGGGAAAAGCAAAGGAATAGCAATAGAAAGGTCCATGTTCAATTCTTCCATTTTCACAACTAGCCTACTTCCAAACACAGCCTCAAATGACCGGTTGGTGATTTGAAAATCATCTGCATACCTTTAACCAGGATGCTACATGAGCCAAAGAATGAGCCAATATTCCTCCACCTCCCGGTGGGAAGAAACTGAAGTGCCGTATTGCACCTTTTAGAGCATCAAACTGCCAAAGACCAGGAACAAATTAGAAAAATTCTTGAACGAATTAGTAATTAGAAATTTCATTTTAAGACCCCAGAGTAGAGATTTTTTAAAACATTGCAGGCAATAATAATGATGAAGTAGATAAAGGTGAGAAAAGAGACACCATCAGTCGTCTACCGTCAGCTACCACTACAAAGAAGTTAAACATGTCACTTGTTAAAGAAAAACAAGATTAATTAGGTTGTGATGGAAAACTCTGAACATCTCGTATTATTTATGCATGACAGGAGTTATAATTCTCTTGCAATAGGGAATGGACGGTGGCTGACAGCTTCAGGGTGCGTTTGGTTTCCCCGTTTTGCCAACGGGTGCGTTTTCCGAGACAAAATTCCTCTCACATAAACTACCTCGGAATCTGTGTCCGTTTTCCCAACGGGCTATCCAAACGGACCTCAGATGATTACAGAAAGATAAAAGAAAACATAATGCATCAAAACAATATAAGGACGAAAGGAAGCTTGTTGGCATTCAAGAGGCAAGAGAATCTCCTTCCCAAAACTGACTTCTCACTTCCTCCCCTGACCCATGACCCTCTCATATATTTCCCACCAACAGCCTAGTCACTTTCTCCTCCACCTCTTATCCCACTTGACAGCTAGCTAGGAGAGCTCTGTTCCCTCTTTCATCCTCTCTGGTCAACTTATCTGTAGACAGTGCAGCCTTGTCCTTCTTGCACCATCTTTTTACATACTTTCTTCTCATAGGTCTTTAGCACCATTGTCCCAATAGTTACAGATGCCCATCAGATTGCAAAATGATGACATTTAACAGAATCAAGAAATGTAAAACTAATGTTAAGCTCAATGACAGAAAATTGCCTTCTGTTTTAACAGCAGCTGTGCGTCTGTGCCACTCTTCTTTGTCTCTTCAGGAAGGGATGCTAGCACCAATCCTAAAACCGAATCTTTATCTCCACCTTCAAGATATGACTGCAAAGATGCAACTTCTTTATGAATGGGCAATCCTTTTGACAGTGCATCTTCCAGGGCTAGAGCTCCCTGCAGCATTCAAGCAGGGATGATAACAAACTGCTAGGAAAAACTGCAAAACTTAATTAAAATACTAGATAATCATAGAGCCTTTAGGCTCTTCTATAGAAGAAAGAGGAATAAACAGGCAAAAATTCGAAAAACAATTTACCATAGAAAAATGATTTGCAGCATGACTCTGACGAGCTTCTTCAGATCGAGCATAAAATGCCATGCCCAGGGCATTTATCTACAATTCGAGAACAAAAAAAAATTTAGTGGCTAATAAATGATTCAGCAGCATTTAGCTAGTTTATGGCATACCGTTGCAGAAAATAAAACAATAACTGGGTGTCTGCTAGCAAGCTTGAAAAAGTAAAAAATTGAGCAATTCTGACCTTCCTGATAGAAGTTTCTTAATAGAAGACCAAATTTATCTTATTATCATCTTTTTTTTTTCTCATTTGCATGCATATAATGGGAAAAAGAAACTATTAGCTTGCTCATTCTTCCATGAAGCACTTCTTGAAATCATACTTTTTTCATAAAATGATGGAAATTTACTCATTAACTATGCATAATCTATATATAACCATCCAGCCATTATTAATTTCAACAGAATCCTCACATCAACATATGCTTCAATCAATTTTTCAAGTTGGGCTGACTTCTCATTCGCTACGGCTGCATTTAACTCTGCCGCAGCTAATTCCTTCACTTGTTTTACCTTCATTTCTGCTTCACTTTCCTGCAGTCACCCAAAAAGTGGCTTTGTTTTAACAAAATTCATAAGCCGACAGTGATGAGTAGATAGCAAGATGGAGTAAGAAAGGGGGAATAGCACTAATATTTCAGACATAAAACTAAATCAGCACCTTTTGTTCAAGTTCCATTTTAAGTTTCTCTTCCATCTTTTCTTGAAGTGACTTGATAGCAAGGGCTGCTTTAGATTTTTCTCGTTTTAGCTCCTGAAAAGTATTAAAAACACAACAAGGAAACAGCTGAGCTTATGTTCTTCGTATTTAAAAAATATGCATAGAGACAAACCGATTGAAACTAGTAAGCAAACATAAAGCAGCACATACTAAGGAGAACACCAAGAATATCAATGGACAAGCTGTGTTCACATTTTTAAAAATGTGGCTAGCATGCTTAATGATTAATTTCATTTATTATCTTTATGCAACTTGTTCAGTCTAACTGAACAGAATGGTATCAGTTCATTTTCACTGAATTATTAAGTTTAGTAAAAGACTAGCAACAATAATTGAGTTAGATTCAGAATTTCACATAAAGAGAACAGCAAATGTTTACACAAGGTTTTCTCCATATTGAATTAGCAGCCATCTGTTGTCTTTCTTACACTCATGCAATTCCATTCATGTTTTTGCAGAAAAAACCGGACTGGTGAAGATTGTGTAGAAAATGAAAGGAGGAAATAAAAAATTTCCTAACCTTATCCAACATTGCAACCTCTTCAGCACGCATAAGTTCTCTAGCAGCTGCATCTTTCAACCTTTTTTCATACTTTTCCTAGCATGAACAGAGTTTGGACCAAAATAAGATTGGCATAGCTAACCAAATCATCCCAAAAATAAAAGTAGTACAAATGCTAAACGAAGTTGAATACAGTGTTAAATAAGTTATATAGGTTACACAAGCTATAGTTATAGGCCAAACCTTCATCATTTTCTTCTCTTCATTAAAAGCACGTGCATCCAATTCAGCTTGCCTTTTCTCAGCAGCATGGATTGCTTGCAAGAAATCAAGAACCAGTTTCCCATCCTTAGAGATGTATCCATCTTTAAACCCCTCCATTGCACCACTAAGTGCCTAGCGTTTCAAAGAAATAAGTCAGTTTTCAACTTTTCATGCATGATCGATTATTTTCAGCAACATATCAAGACTGACTAAGAATTATTAAACCACAAATACAATAACATAAAAGAAAGATCCAAACAGTAACCTCTTTTTCTTCAAAAAATTGGCTGTCCTCGGTAAACCCTTGACCATACAAAAAAGTTCCAGCAGTTTCTTTGTCCTTATTCCTTAAGTGATATTCCTCAAGGAGAGGAGATGGCTGTTCTAGGCCTTTATCTACCATGTCCTGCATTGAAGTAACAATGAAAAGAACCTCATGCAAAAGTAATAAACATCAAAATGCATTTCAAACAATGATGACTGTCAAGTAATCCTTATGTACAGAAAATTTACAGGTTTGGATGTAGAGTCAAAAGTGCATGAACAAAATACACAGGGAAGGGGGGTAGTGAAGGATTCAATCTGCCATACTTGAACTAATGCTACAGTGGCCCTCTTTGATAGTTAAACATTACTTAAAATAGCTAGGGAGTAACTAAATCATTTGATAAGTTTACATGTTATCATCAAAGTTAATCCAACGTAGATACTCAAAAGTCCCTGCCAATATTAATCGTTAACCAGTAAATTAAACTATGGAAAACAGATAAGTACCTCTTTTCTTTCCTCCATCACCTGTTGCAGTGGTTCAGTGTTTTCTAGCCCTTTTTCATCTGGACCAGCAGGAGTCGGAGTAGATGCAGGAGCTTGTTGAGTTCCCTCTTCTAGTCCTGTGACAGTTTCAGTCTCTTTGCTTATGTCAGCAATCTCTTTTGGTTGTATCAAAGACTCCTCAACTACACCATCAGATGCTGCTTTGTTTTGAGGAAATTCAGGAAGCTCACTTTTTTTGGCATTGACAGTACCCTCATCATCATTATCAGATTTGTCTTGCACTTTAATCTGCTCATCATCAATGTCTTCTGTCACATTTTTAAGATCAGGAAGTTGTGTATCCATCTTTTGCTCAGCAGGCTCCAGAAAAGGACTTCCACTGCTCAATTTCTCATTGCTAGGTGATACCAACTGTTCCACTGAATGCTGTTGGTTTTTAGAATCGCCATTGGTAGCATTAATCTCAGCATCCTGGGGAACACTGTGCTCGTCTTTCCCAAGATATTGGTCCAAATAACCAGTTTGGTAGGCTGCCAAAAAAGCAGCACCAACAGCAAAACTGCCAATGACAAACCTTGATAAAGAACCTTGAGTTTCAGGTGGCTTGCCTGTGGAGCCAGGAATAGAGGCCCCACCTGATTTAGATGCAGTTGAGAATTTCTTTCGTGAAGACAGACATGCAGGTATTGCCTGCACTATGCAATAAGGAAACGAGGGCAATAAATTAGAATAGAAGCCTAATAATCTACCAGATTGAATTAGGAATAAATATTACAGATGCTAGGTAATTCTGTCTGAGCAGATAAACCGTTAATTATGAAGCAATCATTCATGGATATACAGGAGGCACCAACTACCAGGTCTTAATTTGGTTAATCAAAATTGAAGGGGAAGACTTCATGATTGAAGTAATAAGCAAAACTACCTCGTGACAGATTGAAACAGGTGAACTATCAACAAATCCGGGTCCACGACACATTATATATATGTTTCGCAGGATGAGTGTCCTACTATTATCTATGAATCAGTCTCCAAAGGACCATCTGAATATACATTTCATATATTGCATTAAATAATTGCAGCACAGATCACGCACCTGATTTCTAAAATGTTTCGGGTTTATTCCAAGAGTTCGTCGGGATGAAATTTCCAAAATCGACCTGCAATTCAACCACGTGGAATCAATCTATACATATGGCACAATGATATCGCAGCCAATAAAGCAAATGGAGTGCTCAGGAACCATAGGAATTAAAGCTGAGCTGCAGACTAAAATGCTTATAATCTCTCTACAACGCAGAAAGCAGAAAGTTTCTGCTACGAAAATGCTAGATGATGCTTATACTTACCTCCGGAACATTGCAGGGAGCTAAGCGCCTCCGAGATTTTGAAACTCAACCAGAAAAGAATTTCCTGCACCTTGCCTCAAACGATTATAGGGCGAGTATCCAACTAGGAGAAGGGAATTGAACGGCTGCTAGCTTGATGATAGAGAAACCAATCTTCTTTACCTCTTTATGAGTTTTCAGCACCGAAACTGGTTATTTGAAGGGGGCAGGCTATTGGAGCCGAAGGAAGCTCGAAATTTGTATTAATGCAGCTCAATCTAGAAGCGCTGGGTGGAGGGAATGATCTCAAGGAGTTTACCGCGGTCCGGGGATGTGTCTGAAGATGGGCAAGTGAAATTCATCCGTTTGGGATGAAATTATCTCATATAAAAAAAACGCTGTCGAATCGTGCGTTTGACATTTGTAGAAGGTTACTGCAAACAAGCCCATTGTCTGCGTGCCTCACTGGGTCGCGGCATCCTACCTGGGATAGAATGAGTCACTGTGGTTGTTTAAAAAATTTTATTTATACGTTGAACAATATTTTTATGTAAAATAAGATAATTTACTTCACATGTTTACTTCAACTTACATATAAATTTTTCTCTACCGCGTTTCTAAATGGACTCGAAAGTTCTCGTAGGAGACCAAAGAAATACACGGATACAAACGGTAGGGTTGGGTCCGAACCGAATTTGGATCATAGTCTTGTACCGATAACCCAACTCGTGTATAACATTTGTTTTTGAAAATCAAGCTAATATTTAGATAATTCGGCAAAAAAATAATATTTTAGATAATGAAGTTTTAGATTAGAATATCAATTAAAAACTTTGATCCTATATTTACTGAGATTTTAAAAAATTAATTAATTGACAAAGGAATCCTTTACTCCATATAAGAGGAAAATCATGAGAAACTAATTGAAGATGCCAGAAGTTTCAATTAGAATTACTTTCAATTATGCAATCTTTTATATTATTTTTTGCATTATTTTCTATAGTCACCTTTTTAGGATTTTTAACTAGTATATAGTATTTAATTGAGAATAATTTCAATTGAGATTCTCAATAATTTTCAATATTAAGAAAATCAGATTAAAGATTGACTTGTATCGTGTGAATTGAACTGTTTTGATGTATATATTAAATGCTTAAAATTTAATAGAATTATAATGATGATAAATCTATCTTTTTGCATACAGTTGCCGCCGGCGTCGCGCGCTGATTGAGTCGTGACTGAAACCTCTTTGCGGAGCATCATTCGTGTCTTACGAATTGTTAAGCCGCGGCACAATCAGCAATAAAAAGACTTCATCGCTGTCGATTCCTGGTCACCCTCTTTCAGAATGGGAAATAACAAACAGAGGAGATTCAAAGGCCATCGCAACCATCGCAGTCGATCCAGTCGTGACCAGCAGCTCATATTGTAATTCCTTTCCATACTTTATTTTCAGTACTTAATAATCACCTATTATTAAGCTTGTTATCTTTGCGGGCTTCCTTGTCTCACTCCACCTCCTACTTGTTCAGGGGTGACGAATCTCAGAGTTCCGTCCAAGGTGTCAAATGCTCCCTTTTTTCTTCAACCTCTTCTTAAAAAAACAAAGAAAGGTATTGAGTGATTGTATTTTCTAACTGCAGTGACTAATGAGGAGTCATCGGGCCCGAAAATCCAGCTTGCAATGTGGGTATGAATATTCTTTTATTTTTATTTTGAATCGAAACCGAAGTCCTTTCCTTTAAAGTTTGTGAAGAGTATTGGCAAATGGGATCAGGCAACTTTGTTGACAGTGTTGGCCAGGATATATAAAGGACACGAAAAGTAATCTAGGCTATATTTTTTGTTTTGGATCATGAGTCATATCTCGGTGTTCGATGAAGCAAGCTACCACATCTTTATCATCTTCAGAAGCTGAATATATTGCTACAACTTCATCAAGCAATATGGCTAAGAATATTGCAGTTGGATCTTGATTAAGAGCAAAAAGGAAGGAAATAAAATGTTTTTGTGGTAACCAGGCATATTGATATGCAATGTCATTTTATAAATAATAATAACTGGCTCTTTTTGCAAACACAGCTGTGCTGGTAAATGATTGAAAACTATTTTAAAAAAATTATAGTCCATTTGCTAGGATAGAAGAGGGCAACATGAGAAAGAAGCGGGGTTGGGGTTGTGATAGCTATATGTTTTAAAGTTCTATTTTTTTGACCCCTTCCAAGTTTGAAACGATCAGGCTGCATTTTATATCATAGTCACATCTCTTGAGCTTCAAGGTTTTGTTAATATATTATTTCAAGAAATTAAGCAGTAAGAACCAGATAGATTCTTTTTGTGTACTCTCACCTCTTTGTCTCATTGAGAAACCCTATGTAGTATGCATGTCTTCATGAATTCAGAACATGTATTAATAAAATGCGCCTGTTGAATTTGAATGTAATTGTTGCTTATGATCTTGACTCAGGACTTTGGGCAATGTGATATCAAAAGGTGCACAGGACGCAAGCTTTCAAGATTTGGCTTACTAAAAGCAAGTACTTGTTATCTTTCTTCATTGTTTATTTTTCCTTTTCCACATGCTTAGGTGCTTCCACGAACACATACAGGCCTCAGCTATAATCTGTCTGCATTTAAAAATTTACATGTATTTTTGGACGGCCTCAGAAGTAGCTGTAGATTATGTGGCGTACTTGCTGCAGGGATCCATTAAGATACCACATTATATGCGGGAAGTAGTTGAATGAGATGGATTTCCTTATAATTTGTGAGGACAAAACATCTTCTAATGTTCTATAACAAAAATGGATGCCAAGGCTTTTGATTATCGGTATTAGCTGCTGCTGCTGCTTCCAAAGTGAATATGGATATATGATTTACTTATTGCTAGTAGAAGCATAATGATTTAAAAGCATCGTTTACTATAATAATACTCAATTGCTACTGTTATTGTCAATTTTGTATTATCCGAAGGTCTAATTGTACAACTGAAGCATGGTTATTTATTTACTGACCCTGACTGAACAATTCTATGCAGGAGCTACGGGTGAGTAATGGTTTTGGTGGCATTGTTCTAAGGTACTTAGCAGTAAAATAGTTTTCCTTCTCACTGTATGAATATTTGTTACTTTAGCCTGAACACACTCATTCTTGATATTGTAATTCATCATTTTCTATATATATAGTTTAACGGTCTTATTGCTTCTACTGCATCAATTGCGTGGTTGTCAACCTATCTCTTCTACTACGTCATTAATGATTGGACTGTTGAATGTTGGGTGCATGGTTATTCAACCCATGCAGGAATTTCCATAGTAGTGTTGTCATTGTACTGATGGCACCTGTTGGTTCATTCTTTCCGTAGCTAACCTTTTAAAGCAATGAAATTCCTGTGACTGTTGAGCACCTATATGTTAGGATCTCTTGTACTCATTCATTATCCATTGTGCTTCTGTTTTGGCAGTCCTGTTGGAAAGCAATGTGTCTCGAGAGAAGATTACCCTTTAATTGAGAAGAAAGGATTGGCTGTTGTGGATTGCTCATGGGCACGTTTAGATGATGTGCCATTTGTGAGGCTACGTTGCACTGCTCCTCGCCTCTGTATTCACTTATCTTCCTTTAAGAATGCATTATATCTTGAATCATGTAGCATAATTGTCCCTGATAGTTATAAGTGTCCTCTAGCAATGGCTCATATATTGTGCTTAATTTGGAATCGCCTATATTAATGTTGTGATAATCGTACTTTGGTTTTCATTTCCTTATACCGCTGACTATATATATTGTATGAAATTGCAGTGCCATGGCTTGTAGCAGCAAACCCTGTAAATTATGGTCGACCATGTGAGCTCTCTTGTGTAGAGGCCTTATCTGCTGCTCTAACAATATGGTACCAAAATAGTTGGTTCTTTTGTTTTTGTTTTTTCAAGTACTTTTATGCGGGAATGGATAGACTTGCTTCCACAGGTTGCCACAGCTGTCATGATCTGATATCTTAATTTCATTGTGCTTCTAGTATTTTCAACATACCCACCCAAAGTGGTAACAATATCCTCGTAATTGGACTTTGTGTAGATAATGCTTTATTTAGGCTCTTTGCTATTAGACTACTAGCGCTAGGGATGCCTCCCAGATCACACATCAGCCAATAATACTTTTATATAAAACGTGCATCTAGATGATGCATTCCAGATCCTAGCATAAGCTTCCTGGAAGGAAATCATTGTCATTTGGCACCTAAGTGGAAATCTATTTCACTTATGCAAGAGCCATAGAATTTACTTAGCATTTTGTTTGTTGCTTTGAAACATTACATGATTATTATGTATAATGTTCTGTTGTTGAGTTTTGCTTCATTATCATATAGATTTGAATTGAATAGATATACACATCTCCAATTCTTTCATATGTCTATACAGTGGGGAAGAAGAAACGGCAACTCTGTTGCTTAGCAAGTTCAAATGGGGTCATGCTTTTATGTCACTGAACCGGTATGCTTCAACTATTTTGTTACTTTACTTTTTAATCTCTGCTGTTACGTGATTTGAAATGCCAGTATGGTATAAGTTAATCCTTATTGGCTCAATAAGAATATGACTTTTTTCGGGGGATGGTGATAAAGGGGGGAGGAGGGAGGGAGGGAGTTAGTGATTGAACTGGTCTGAAAGAACTTACACTACTTTAGGCTACTTATGGGAAGCCCAAATGAGAAAATAAAATAAGTAAAAGTCAGAACATACATAAACTCCTTGGAAATTCTTTCAAGCCTGGATTGAGAGATAGTCTTTATAGAAATGTGTATTATTTACCTTAATGTTCTAATCCAGAAATTTGTATTATAAATTAATGCAGGGAACTGTTGAAGGCCTACTCCAAATGCCAAAATAGTTCGGAAATTGTTTCTGTTCAAAATGATTGGCTGTCACAACAGAGTCAGATTCAAAGGACTCCTTCAGAAGGTAAAGGTACATTTTGCCCTTGTTTTTCTATACGCAATAGGGACTAGTGGCCAATGATATCCAAGTCAGTTTCTCTATGCGGACGACTCACTGTTTTTCTGCCGCTACATGGACAGTTGTGGCACCTGAAGTTGAGTCTCAAAACTCTTCTGATTCTGAAGACGGTCTTCCCCCTATTGAAATGAACATGAATCGCTTGAATTTAATCGAGAGTGATGAAGAAAGCGAGTAAGTGGATGTTAAACCTCCAATGTTCGATCTTGCTCACAGCATGCTGCTGCCATCTTCGAAGCAATCTTGAGCCGCGCACAATGCCCAGAATATATTGGCCAGCATCGATCGGTTTAAGAATATCATGTGCCATATAGTTCCCAGCTCTCGATTTGCTATTATCTATCAATTTTTCTCTCTACATAGTCATTACCTGTCATTTTAAATACGAATAAATGACCGAAGTGCTAGCTTGAAGTAATTACGCTTATGTTTTCTTATTACGTGAATGTAAGTTTAGATTTCTATTTTTTGATATTTCAAATTTAAGTATAATAAGACATATTGGATTAGTTCTCCCAAAGATGATATTTGCATTCACATTAACTTGAAATTAAGACTTTATGTAGTCAAAACTTTTTGGGAGAATTACCCAGAGATCTCAAGTAAGGGAATATGTTAGAAAATGATCCCAAGAGGTTGTTAATGGTAACTACTTCACTTGTAAATGGTGCTTCTCAACTTGTCATTAATAACCTCTTGGAACTATTTTGTAAAGTATTCTCACTTGGGACCTCTGGATAATTCTCCCAAACTTTTTTTATCATGACCAACTCTAGATACTGTATAAAGTGGTCATGATGAACCAGCGATCATCATTCATTGTGATTAAATGAGAGTCCGGTTTCTCCATACTATGGCTCCGTTTGGATAGCCCGTTGGGAGAACAGACAGATTCTGAGGTAGTTTATGTGAGAGAAAAAGTGTCTCGGTAAACGCACCCGTTGTGCCAATGGGTTTACCAAACGGAGCTATATTTGTTTCCAATAATACAAACTAAGTTATATTTTCGCAAGCTCTTAAATCTAAATTATGAAATTTAATCCGATAGTTTTTTTTTCGGTATAAACCATTCAGTATCCTAGGGTATCCTGGGTTCATTGCCCGCCTCAAACTAATTCGGACCCCCTGCAAGGAGATCTTACGATGGTAGCGAGGTACCGATGGGACAACCTCTTTGAGGTTGCGTTAATTATCGCGTTTATCACTCCCCAGGGTTCGAACCCTCACCCTAAGGAATGCTGATAGTAGCCTTTGCCAACTCTACCAAGCACCCATCGGTTAATCCGATAGTTTTTAACTGCAGTAGGTGATTCACCTAACGAAAGCCGTGATGGACTTAAAAGCCCAAAGCATTGCACTCTTCTCCCAAGTCCCAACTTTCCCTTTGCTAATTGTAACAAAAAAAAAATCAATGGCGTTTGGTAGAGTTGGCAAAGGTTACTACTAGCATTCCTCAGGGCGAGGGTTCGAACCCTGGGGAGTGACAGCCGCGATAATTAACGTAACCTCAAAGAGGTTGTCCCATCGGTACCTCGCTACCACCATAAGGTCTCCTCACGGGGGGTCCGGATTAGTCTGGGGTGGGCAATGAACTCAGGATACCCCAGGATACCGGACGGTTTATACCGAAAAAAAGATTGTAACAAAAAAAAAACTTTCCCTTTGCCAATTGCCTCACGAAAAGGTCAGCTACTGCCGATTTCCAATCAACTAACTAATGTTAACAATTCTCATTAAATCCTTTTCCTCCTTCATCTTTTTTTATTTGATTGCATGTCCCATCATTTTTGTTTAATGCTTTGAGAATTAAGGGGTTTCTTTTCTTTTTATCATAATTATTTTGTTAAAATACATGTATTTTTTAAGTGAATGCAATTTTGTTCAAGGTGTATTAAATATGCACCTTTCTTAACAGCGATTCAAACATCATTCATTACATTCCGTGAATTTAACCTCTTCACCAAACTTAACCCTCATTAGTTCCTTTTTACCATGATTGGGAGGGTTTCAAAGAATTGATCTTAAAGATGAATTATCTGACCAGACATTAGTTGAATTTGTTTGTCCACAAAACACCTGGTCTGCAGCAAATACCTATGTTCAATTTATTTATCATTCAATAATTAGAACAATAACCAACATCTTTTGCCCAAAAAGAAAAGCGCTCAAGATACATCCCGCTATAGCACATAGACAGTGAAAATAATGCATACAAAACCTAACATATATGGAGCAAAAGTGCTCAACATTTCATTGCTTTCCTTAAAATAAAATCTCTAACAAAAAGTGGCAAATGGTACACGATGGCCATGATGAAAGAGTAATAGCCAAGGGATAACCATGCAGGTGGTTTCTTCCTCAGAATGGCAGCCACAGTCTGTCTAGCAAATTCGTCCGTAGGGGTGGACTTAGATTTCTGGGAAAAATAAGCTCTCTCTCGTATGGCAGCTTCAAAATGCTTGAACAAGTTCCATTCAGGCATGCGGCTGTAGCTAGCTGCCGCAGATTGTCCAATATTCGACTTTATAGCTCCAGGGACCACAGCCACAACATCAATTCCAAAATGGCTCAGTTCCAATCTGCAAATCACATTCCAAAATGGTCTCTAGTAGATTTGAACATCTATTGTATGAAACAAGTTTGCATGATAAGCAAATTACCTGAGCGTATCTGTTATAGCATGAAGAGCAGCTTTGGAGGAAGTGTAAGCACCAGACCACGGACCTGGGGCCATGGCTGTTACACTACCAATGTTTACAACCTTTCCCTGCTTTCTAGCTGCCATATGAGGAACACAGGCCTGAATCAACCTCAGGGGACCTGCAAATGTTGAAATATGCGGTCTTTTATTGGCATTTGGCAATGACCAAATAATGCTCTGTTATTATGCCAGCCCTCGTGTATTATTATGCAAATATGTTAATTTAGAATAGCTGAATCCAAATGAACCTTGATCACGGTTTCCATTACGTAGAAGCATGTGAATGCCAAAAGTATTATTTTAGAAATAAGTGCGATCAAGCTTAAACAAGTGTCATTACTCAAATAGTCTCTAAATCATTTGCACAGGTTTCCTTCTAATCTCTTCTTCTAGTAGGCTTCAAACAAGTATTCCGATACCCATTAATTGCTAAAGCTACTGTACCCTCAGTTTCACAGTTCTTCCTAAGAATATTACATTTTTTATCCATAAATTCCAAAGCTACATGGCAAATTCGTAAATAAGCAACTCCATATGCTTTGAATGTCAAATCCCTAAACCCTAAAAGATTGCACAGGTCAGGAAACATACACCTGCACAACCAAATTGTTCTTATCACTCGAAGATTTAAATCTTATCAAGTGTAATTAGGAAAGCTGCAGTACAATTCACAGAGCAGAAAGAACTTGAAATGATCATACGATACGAACCAAAGACGTTAGTATCAAAAGTGTCGTGGATGGCGGAGAGAGGGAGCTCGGCGAGAGGGCCTACGCATTGAACACCAGCGTTATTAACCAAAACATCGATGCGACCGTACTTGTGTAGGACATTGTTGAGAGTGCGCTGGATGCTGTCATCGGACTGAACATCGAGCTCTTGCAAGAAGAACCTGGTGTCTCGATCCAGATCCGCCATGGAGGAGAGAGACCTACTGGTGGCCACCACCGTACAGCGGTGGGCGGCGAAGGCGCGTGCGAGGGAGTGGCCTATGCCTCCTTGGGAGCAGCCGGTGATGAGAACTACGGGTTGACGATGGATATCCATAGAGAAAAATATGCGAATTTGAAAGAATGTGAGAGGAGAGGTATGTAGATCGATTGGCAGGAAACTTGAATGAGTGGGATATCTAAAGATCCAATAGAACGGGAGTGGCGTGAATCCAGCTCCATGCTCTTGCCTTCATTAAAATATTTTGTGACTTGTTGGCCAACTTGCACGGTTATTACTGAGGTTGTCCTTTGGGCCAAACACAATGGCTGCGTTTGGTATTCCGTTAGGAATGCCGTTTTGGCTCCCAAAATCCATTCTCACGCAAGTTGAGACAAAATTCTTCTCACATAAAGTACTTCGGAATCTGTGTCCGTTTTCTCAACGGGTTTCCAAACGAAGCCAATTTCTCCAGCATTTCACCAAAACAAAAATTCCCCGACAAGTTATCGTCGTCGACATATAGTGCGTCATTAATATTTAAAAATAGTTTGTATTTCTAGATTATGGCACAAAACCAATGCTCCACTAGTGCTCTACAAACTTAGCGCGTGTGTTTGGGAAATTCGTTGAGAGAAATGAGTTTACAGATTTCGAGGTATTTTACGGATTTCAAGATGGTTTTACTAATTTCGAGATGATTTTAACGAATTTCGAAATGGTTTTTACAGATTTCAAGATGGTTTTATATTGGAATGTGTGCACCCAGTGACGGAGCCACATGCTTGTCAGGGTGGGCAATTGCCCCCACTGGATTTTTTTGTTATATGTAAATAGCTATTAGATTTTTATTTTGCACCTACTGATATTTAAGATTTGAACCCACTCAAATTATCTACACTAGTAAGCTTGTTATCATTTGCTTGAAAATAAAAAAGTTGCCCCCACTGCTCTGAGGTCCTAGCTCCGCCGCTGCGTGCACCGTTTGGGAAACAGTGTTCTCAAACAAACACTTAACTTTTTACAAATTTGGACTAACAAGTTAGGTCATATTTATGAACAAGTCTCATCAACAGGCATTTTATGATTATTAATATTGAAATCAGATGAATGATGTAATAACCTGTCGTTAATGTTTGAAAATGGTTCGTATGTCTTGATTGTAACTAAAGATCTTACCCAAAATTTTCGGACATAGAACAGAACTAATGCTCCCCTAGTGCTCCACAGACTTGCCTTTCAACAAATTTAGACTAGGAAGTTAGGACATGTCCATGAATAAGCCTCAACGAGGCATTTTTGTTTTTTTCGGTGACAACAGATCCTTTTTTAG